>QNGE01005357.1:0-45016 GCA_008508345.1 Paragonimus westermani
TCAAAAATAACAGTTATATGAGAAACTTCAAATAAAATATCCCTGCAGTAATTACTTGCCCTCTTCGAATCGCGCGCGTTCGCATAAGATCGGCAAGCGTTAATAATCCAAACATTAAACAAAATTATACTCGTTTGGTATGTGCCAAACAGGTTTCATAGAAATGAGAAGAAATCTCAAAGGAGTGAATTACAATAACTAATCAGTCTCACACAATCAAAAGCTCTCCAGAGCACGAGGGTGCTATCACAGTCAGGGCTCACACACAGGGACAGATTATCCTTCATAGAGAGAAAACTGTCAAAGAGGTGACAACAGTTAACGGCAGGCTCCCAGCATATGTGTCGTAGGAACCAAGAACAGTCAGCAAACAGGTCCGTGACTGCATAGGATGGCATTCCCAGTCGAAGAATAGCGCTACATGAAGGAGAGGCGGTGATTTCGCAAAAACAGATCATCACAGGTGAATGAAGAACAGAGTTCACATCACAGCCCATGGTATGGAGGACAGACTGAATGGCGGCACTATGGCAGTCGGTTCGGTATTCCGCAATCTTGTCCGTCCAGGCAAGTTGACATCAGTAGTCCTCCACTAAACTAACGTCAAGCATCGCGACAGCGCCGCCACGAACGGCGATTACGTCGGGTTTGACGAAGGAGCTCGCCGTTGGTACCCGCAGCTCCTCGAAGAATGTAAAGCCCAAGTTAGGCAGTCTCCCCGCCATGTCTTTAGCCACGCCGTCATGTCGAGCATGAGGCGCATAATGAGTGATCCAGAATGAGTGAGAAACATGAACGAGAGTTTTTGGTTGACCGCAGTCACCATGACAGAGATCTGACTGGTCACTTCGGTCACCTCGTGAATTTCGGACCTCGGTCCGCAGCAGACTATTCCTACGCCGGATGATGCGGTCTTGATTGAACAGCCAATTGGAGAGTGGAGAGCGTGGCACTTCCTGAAGACCGCAGCCATCTAGCGAGTGAGAGAGTTTGTCTGTCCACGCCGCGTGGAATTCCTCCTTGATCGCCACCACTACGCCCTGGAAGCGTACCGGGACGTTCACTTCCTCAGGATAGGGCCAAACGAATGTTATTCGACCACATTCCGCAGAACCGGGCGTTGACTAGAGAGCAGTCTCTCCAGGCGGGATTTGCTCGAAATTGGGATTGTGGTGGCCACACTCCGGTTGCCCAGACAACTCAAACAAATTGAGATGTGGGTGTTGCCCATAGATGTGTCTTTAGGAAGGCGGAGCCACTGCCACACAAACTGGCGAATTGTACAGTTCATTGTTTTGATGGCGTTTCGGTGGACTCGAATCAATGTTACCGAGCGAATTATCTTAGTTGTCAGATGCCGCCTCAGGAGGTTCAGTTGTTGATGTGGCTTCAAGGGAGCTTTGGTGGTTTCACCCAGCATCGTGCGAAGCTGCGGACGGTGATTGCTAAATGTTATACCTCTCAAGACGAACAGGATACCAAGGAAGGTCACCGTATCAATGGCGCTTAGTGAGCTGATAGTATCCGGACCGAACTGAATGGACTCGTTGAAAATTGCGGTCACATTGTGTTTGTGAAAACCGCGGATGCTCATAAGCATCGGTTATGCGTGTTGATCTGCAGATTGGGTAAGTCCATGGCACTAGCAGTGGCTGCAAGCTTCTCGGAGAATCGTGTAGGATTTCCGGCCAGAAGGATCAGATTTCCAGCGTAAGCGAAACCGGTGACCAGTATATCACGGAACTGGTAGCCAAGCGCCGGTCAAGAGGAAGCCAGCGCCTCATCCTTTGCCATGATGAACAGAGGCGGGGATAATAGGTCACCCTGGCGAACGCCACGCTGGGACCGGAGGACGGTGCCGCCAAGCGTGGCGGGAGCATTTCGATAGGAGTCCGCAATGTAATGTGTCTGAGATGGTGGAGCAGCAAAAGCATGGGCCGATCTGATGATCGGGTCGTGTGAGATGGAGTTAAATGCTTTGGACACGTCGATGAAAGCCGCACACAGACTTGGAGACGTCGTGCCTGAGTTCCGAAACAACGCATGGAACAGTGCGGTCGCCTCGAGACAACCTTCACGATGTAGGAAAACATACTGAAGAGCAGGCAGATACAGACGCGTATTTCAACGGTCAGTCAACATCTTATGAAAGCAACGAATCAACGTTGAGGATATGGCGATTGGTCTGAGCTCGGTTAGAGATGGAAGATTATTAATTTCCGGTACAAGCGTGATGCGAGAGTGGCACAGATGGACAACCTTGGGTCCACAGGAATGGGTTGAAGTATAGAGCCAGGGCATCAGCTTTCATGTGCTTCAAATGTTTGGGCAAAAGGTTGTCCGAACCTGGAGCGGTGCTTTCCATCTGTTCAAGGTGGGTGATACTTCATCCTTGATGATCGAGTCGACCAACGACCAGTCCGGGGACAGAATCGTTCGGGACGGTAGTTCATCAGGGCGTGGATGAGCCGATACTTCGGACCGGTATTCGTTGGAACTATCCGGAAGACCACCTTGTAGGCGGTTCTCCATTTGCCAGAAAAAAAGCGCAAAGTCAGCATCCTTTTACGTTAATGGCACAGCGTTTAAATCGCTGCATAGTTAGCTCTTCTCATCTGCTTGCTGATCACGTGGGCTCTGACGTTAATGCGGGCATTTCGTCGGGTGGTTCGTCGCCAGGTGTACGGAACAGCTTGTGCAGCGTGCATCTTCGACAGCGATTTAGCCTGTACCATCGTGAAAGTACCTGCCTGAAGACGGCGGGCAATGGCTAGTAATCCATCGCCTTGTAAACAGGCCTCGCTATTAGACTTCAGCTGGGTAATCACTGTTTGAATCAAATAGGTAAATCAATCGGAATGTTCAGCAGCTTGGGGTTCAATATCTCACGTCATGTCAGTCTTCTAGACGGTGGATGAATTGATAACGGGGACGGTATTCCTCTGCCAATTCAGCGCATACATATGCGTCCAAATGCGCACCAAAGTACGACCTGAAAAAGATGCCAGGAGCCGGTGACAAAGTTCGCGTCCAGTGCGGCACGACGGAGCCAGCGCATCGGCATACTTGATAAGGGAAGCCGATTCTTGCTGAAACGGAGTTGTTACGGGGGATTTCATGTGGTTGAGATTCTTACGGCTGCGTTCGAATGGATGAGAATGCCTTCTGTGTTGAATGAGACCGATTTTGGTGGAAAAAGTGCGGTCACAGTCGGTGCATACAGTGACGGGCTGGGTATCTTCCTCCTGCTCTGGACCATTCCTTCGTCGATGCATACGTGTATGCGTCGGAATGCCAATGTTCGTTTCACTAATCTGGCCACATTTTAAACAGGTTTACTCTAGTCGCCTTCCCATGTTCCTGTAGGAGTCTGCGCAAGAATACTGCCGGTAATTTCATTGTTTTGATCGATTGTAAGCAGTACTTTAAAACCAGGTAGTGTGGTTGGTCTTATTGGAAGTTGCTGAACGCTTAGCCGGTCAAGGTTTACACCAAGACTGCCCAGTCGGCACCGCAAGCATATAGTTCAGCGCGCCAACTTTTACTGCAACTACTACTACTGAGGCCCATGCGCTCATGCAGTGTACAGTTCAATATCATTAGGGTGAATTTGTACAGGAGTTCGAAAGTGATCACCTGACCTGCATTACTGCACCAATGTATGCTTTTTTTAACATTGGTCGATCACGTCTATTATTCGATTGCTGGTGTATCTTTTCTCCGGCACAAAGCAACCCTCAATTGTTGCGTCATTAGAACTACGTACGCGTCCTACTGGTACGTTATCTAACTTTATTTCTAATGCTCCTTTTGGACGTGTGCATTCCAAACTCTTGAACCGGAGGCGTTTTACTCTTGCCGATCTTTCTACTTTTGAAACAGCGGTGCTTGGTAATGAAGCCTACTTTCAACTCTACGGAATTACACTTGATCTGGTGGCTCTGAATTGATACTCCTGTGAGTCGGCAGCTCACATTTTGTCCTACGCAGAACGTACGCCACAGGCCTGACCGCCATTTGAGCTAACGCGGAGGTGGTGTTTTATACGCGCCAAGGCCGCCTGTGTGTTTCGCAGTCTTGCCAAGGCTCGAAGTAAGTTTTAATTGGTCGCGGTTTCAACAGTCAACGACTGACCCGTCCATGCACTTTAAAATGACCCAAATGCTTTTAAATGCGACAATACTCTATGCGCTTCCACTAAGTCACTTGTTCTCACTACCTTTGTTAATGTCCTTGAGGCATATAGCGGATGAAGCTCGAATGTAGATATAACAGCAATCTCTCATGGGTAATGGAAAAGTGAACTTGGGGCCTTCTAAATGTCCAACGGCCGCTTCGGAGAACAACTTCACGGGGAACATCCCATCGGGATAATTTTTGGTGACAACCGATGTTTTCTTATTGTCCACCATTTTTCGAATCATCACCATAGTAGCCCCATTCATCAGCCTGTTATCCTGCAAGATGGTAAGTCCACTGGCCAAATGTTCTCTCTTGTGGCCTCGTACACCACGTGCTTGAACACCCTTATGGCCGCAAAGCCTAATTAGGTTATGTGGCCTTATTTGACTACTCGGAAGATGTCTGGTCTTTTGTGGATTAATAAGGAGGAGAGCGAGTATATCAACTTAAGATTTTGCCTGTGTGTGCCGGGTGCCTGGAGTCCAAAGTCCTGTTTTCTTTCTCACACTAGAGTAGTGCTTGTTTCCAAGTCCTAGGAACCCATAATGCTTATGTAACAGATGCCACTCGAAAACCGTCCAGTAGCCTGCGCCTAATTTCTAGTGCTTGCTGCACACAAAGGCAAATTTATGATTTACTCAAAAGTGAGAGGGGAATGAAAACAGCTGCTGAATTTTTGATGGTATGTTTTATGTCGAAGCCCAGCCAAACCCAGTGATCGTCCTTAATAAGTGTGTTGCTGTGAGTTCACCACGGCCAGCTCACGTGTGAATTTTTCTTCAGACGATCACAATTCGATATACCGAAGTGTCATAAACGGGAAGTTTCGAGACTCGTCAGTTAAACAGATTCAAGATAAAGCTTGGTCATTACAGACAAATGGATCTAGTACTTGCTTAGTGTCCATCATGTGCGGATCGTCGGTGAGAGTGAGATCCACTGGGGACAAACAGTGCTGGCTCCGCCGTCTGGTGGATTCTTGGAGATGTTTTTTAACACTGTGTCTTCATTTCCCTCGCAGCATGCTGTGGCTGCGGGTTTTATGGGTTTCTTGTTAACTCCCATAAGTAACCCAAAATCGAAGCGTTTTTGAAAGAAAAACTCTCAAGAGGTGGGGCCTGCGTAATTTTGGGGTCTGTTTCCTGACCGGTTGACGGTGGACTCTGGGACTCATGCCGACAAGCCGCGGAATTTTGACGATTCGCAAACGACGTGGTTTAAACAACTGGTTGTAAGACCGATTTATCACCTAGAAATCTTCGGTCAGAATCTCAAAGATAAAGTTTTTGGCTTCCTTCCTGACCGTCTCGCTTGCCCCCTCCGCAGCAGAATTTGACAGTGGATGTCCACATCTGGATCAAAGTTACTACGCTTAGTCCTACCTCCGACATGCTAGTCAGGAGAATCTTCCAAGGCAAGCATAGACAAATAAGTGATCTTACGTGTTCGGCAGGCCACGATTACTCGTACAGGGGTAATACCAAGTCTGAAACTTGGATAGTGTTTCACACTGACCCCAGGGTGACTGAGCGCTCTGTTGGGGCATTATTATTAAATGTCACGGGCCGAAACTATTCGATTCGTTCAAAACAAACTTTCAGTGGCAGCTAAGGCTGCGGAAGAAGGTGCTGGGGAAACCAACTTTGACAGCTGAGAGTGTGGGATGACCTCCAGTATTACCACTGGCTTGTTTGATAAACAGTCAATCTACTGGGCATTGTATACAGGCTGGAAGTCCGCGCGTTTAAGGAAACCATCTAGATGGACGTGTGCCGGCCATGACCCTTTCTGCGTGAAGGGTTTCAAGTAGCTCTTTCGTTCTCGTTTGTTAATGGTAGGAGAGTGGGGACAGCCGAGATGTTTTGACTGCCGTTGCCGTGGGAGCATGTGAATGCACGTACCAAAGCAAGAGGTCCAATTACCCTGCCTGTCCACAGCCAAGAGAAAGCATCCCCACGTGGTCGACCTGGGGTGCCCCGCGGCATTGCAGTGCAAATTCGATAGTAGCATTTCGATTTATTCAGCACCCTTCTGCGAGTGTCCAGGAGGATCATGCTCAAGCTTGGCCATGCTGGATTCGCCTCGTCTCATCAGGGGGTGTTTGACTCAAAACTGTCATTGTCGACATGGTGCCCCACCGTTGTTTGTTTGGGTTAGGGGTTATTCCGTTAGTGCACTGCAGAAGACTAAACAATGGGTGTACTGTCTATACTTGACCCCAAAAACAGCCCACCCATTCAATAGTTATCCCACTGAGAATTCTACTGCAGATAGTCTGGTTGCGTTGCCTTCAGAGGCATTAAACCTATGAAACTGATCGTACTCGGGAGTGACCTCTGTTTAGCCAGCCTGTTGGCAATCACACGTTTAGTAAGCCCGTCGTTTGATCAAAAGGTTAGTGCAGGCTTGTGACTGTCACTCTGTTAGATGCTGATGTTGATAGCTGAAAATTCGGGGGCGTTGAGTGTAAAATCTCCAGTGTATGAGGTCCGTGATCTCTCCCTCCATGCCCTAGGTGAAAAAGCCGACTTTACAGTTACACCTCGCATGGCCGAACAGCGAATTTGAGCACATGTGCGGTGGGCTTCTGGTTGACAGACTGCTCGCTGACTGTTAGGGTTAACTTCCCCCTAACCGCCATACTGGCGAATCAACCAGATCGATAGGGTTAGGTTATCTTAAAGCGCAACACATTCAAGCCTTAAAACCGGGCTTTCCGATGGTGCACTCATTAGCGACCTCCGCAACTCTTGAAGTGATGTGCTAAACACTTTGTGGGTCATGCATGTGGACTGGCCTCCACAGCTCCGGCAAAATTTCGGCAGATCATCTTTGTCCGTATTGGTTTTAAATAGTGTCAAATATCCCCGAACACACTTCGTGGCACTGTAATTTACAAACATTACGCTAAATTATATCTGCTATCTTGCGACGGCTGTTGTCTTCTAGGAAAGATGACGATAGTTAACTACTGTTGAATCGTTTGTAGCTGGGGTTTAAGTCTCACTTAATTTCTAATTAAACCTATACTGATTGTTGAATACCAGAAGCTTATTGCTTCAGTAGTACACGCATTGAAGGTGGACGCCTCTAGTTAACAGTAGATTAGCGAGTACATACCACAAAGATACTGTGGTGAGGTACATAGCAAAACAGCTGTATCAATGTCTTTGACGAAAATTTGAAATGCACGAAACCATCTGAGTTAGATTTGAATCACCCAAATGGCGGGGCGTCGCGTTGCTCGTAATGATAACTTGTTCATTTGAAAGGATGAGCTAGCCAGGCCACTGCTATAATCTCAAGACGCGTTCCGAAGAAACTGTTGCGCAGAAACCGAGAACAACGTTGATCGAACTGACCGGATAGCCGCCTTAGTGGTGCTGGGGTAACACCGACCGTTTTGAATCTAATTCGGCGTTCAGAGAACCCCAGACAGAGTGCCGAATATATATTGTCAATTTTTCTCCGTATGGATTTCCTAAGACAAGTGGCCGTCGAGTCACTTCGTGTCACTTAAGAAGTTACAAACGTGCACAGCCATACACCCATCAGCTTTAAAGTCCAGCCTGTTTACTTTAAACCAGTTGAGCAGAATGGTTGTCATCAGGTAAGATGACAAACTCGAAATCAGCATTAACTGTCTGCTAAGTTTAGACGTTGCCAGCAAGCGACACTAACGGCAAGGTGAGAAAAAAATGGAAGGTCGTCAATAACCACCAAAATTAAAAACTGAGCAGCAAGCGGACCTTGGGACATCCTGCTGAGTGTATGCCAGTGGGTGAAAGATATACCGTTGACACACAAAATCATCGGACATTCAGGGGGATATGCTTCTGTTCACTGATGTGAGTCGTTTTGTTCCTCAAGGTAGAAGAGCTGGAGAGTTAGAACAGTATGGCTGAAGCGTTCAAGTACTTTGGTAAGGCCGAGATATGCAATGTCATTTTCAACACTTTGAGAAACTGCTTTGATCGAATGATTTGTGGGAATCGACAGGATCGCGACAATCAAAAGACCCTTGTGATACTCGTGCCACGCACTTGTGAGGAAGCTTCAGGTGGTTGGACATCCATAAAGCGGATCACATGGGAGCATGAAAAACATTTCAAAGTGCTCTCTACCAGGACGGTTGATCAGTTATTACTGGGGAGACGACGTCCATCACTCTTGGAAACGGGTGAGCTGCCTGGGAACCTTAAAATGATCTTTGAAAACGGAAACGATGTTGACGGCGATTGTGTTCACAGAAGCAGCATCACATGACTCACAGACAGACGGCGGGAAGAATCAGTACATTCAATCCTGTCGGCGGTGTTGTATCTTAAGTTTAAGGAGGTGATCCATCAGACCGCATGTTATAGTCATAGCAGACACCGGTTTGCACGGTCGGTCAGACGAGTTAATGGTTAAGACGAAGATAAGATCACCTTTAATCCGTGAGGTGCGTCTCGTAGGACCTGGTAATCAATCCGAAACTGGCCCTAATAGAACGTGACCGAAAACATCCGACGGGAAATTCACCCTTCTGGAGAATGAAAGCCAAATCCTAAATCCAGGTTTGAAGTGCGGCCGAATGAAATCATCATAGGGAATATTAAAACAAGAAGGAAAAACCGTTCTATAAGCCACAAAGTTGATGCCAAAGGGTTGCTAGCCTTTTCCACGTTTGCACTGACTTTGAGGAGGACCGACAAGAAATATAAATCAGAAGTTCCTGAGTTCACCTCCACAGAAACCGACTGGTAGCAGAACTCACTGTAATAGGCGAGCGTAATCGGTCGCTGTCAAGTGTGCATAAACGTGCACTTCCTGGAGTTGAAATCTGGCTTGTTCATCTGAGGTCAGGTGTGCAAGACATTTGGATCATATTGTAGAACTCCATGTGTATTGGATACTTTAATTGACCGGCAGATTTCGCCGACACTCGCAGACAATAAGAGTGGAGACAAATAGTAAGAGGTGCAAACGCTGACGATGAGAAGGAACAGGAGCTGGCCAAACATAGGACCTTGGGGTACACCACGGAGAGTATTTTACCAACTGGAGTGTGCGCAGTTGGGTCGTAATTGACAAGATACGACTTGTGCAACTTGTGGTGGTTAGTTTTCACTCCGTTATGTCTATCGGATTAGGCGCTTCAGGGATGTCAGGGTGGACATCAATGGCTGTATTGATCCACTAATCAGTGAATGGCAGTGGATTTGTCACGCAATAAAAGTCATCCACAAAAACTTATTTCTCACCAGCATGGTGAGTGCAAAAGGTTAAGTGGACCTGAGGTGAGTCATTTACGAACGTCTTCAATACTTCCAATAAGCAGGACAGCGTATACATTAAACAATGGGCGCCACGGGAGTGATATTAGTGAATCTCTTTCTGTTAGGTACTGAGCCACTTAAAAAGGACCGCGTAAATAAAAGACCAATGGACTTGGCGAGCCGGTCAGTGGCTTCACGAAGTGCTTTGAGAAGAATACAACGAGGGTCGGATGAGCTATTCTAAAGACACACGAGTTTGTCCATGATAGATACAACCGAAGTACCCACAACCCTGGCGCCGTCGGTTAGGCAGGTTGTTTAAATCTGAGGAACTCGAGATGTTCGAGGAAAAGTGCAATTGTAAAAGTTCATCAACTCACTTGTGGCTTCCACAACAAAGCTCGTAAGCCCTGTAGGACGTAGAGGCTGTAGGAAGCCAGCCTTTGCTTTCCGACTTGGAGATGGATATTAAAGTAGGCTTTTTGGGCCAACGACGAATCGTGTTATCAATCGTGGCTGATGATGTAGGCGATTCTGTCGGATGGGTGTGTTTTATTGGTTTCTGATTTGTGCACGAGCTATGCGATCGCCTTCGCACTGGGGATTTTGGCAACGCGCCAACGCATGTCGCTTCTTACGAACAAACCTCAGCGTTTGACTGCCAAGTTGAGGTGACGATCTATTGTGCTTCTGCTCCATCAACAATGTTCACCAACAACTGTGAAGATAACGTCTGCCAGCTTGGCGCATAGTTCATGAGTCGAATAGAAGAGAGTAGGTCGTTCTCAGGCCGAACCTACTGCCGTCGAGCCTTCAAAAACCATGTATGATAATGTACGAAGGAATAGTACTGGAAGGTTGAAATTACTCACCAAAAGCTTATAAGGACAAGTAAGAGAAGTGGTAGTGTAGTGAAGATAGACGGTCGCACCACACTACTCACACCACTATTTAGTAGCCGCATGGATCGAAATGATCGCGGGATAAATACGGGAGAGATATGGGAAGGATCGTTGGGAGGCAGAATGAAATTTAATGGCTGTCGCTACACGACGGAACTGAGACCTGGTGTCTAAAGCGACTGGAGCGTCCTCAGAAGAGTGCGGTGTGCAAATGAGTGTTTTTGTTCCTGGTCCCGTTGAGAGACTTATGTAAGGTAGTGGGTTCTCCAATGGGACAACCTTTTTGTCGTCCGCCTTCCGGATTCACAACGGTAGTTTTGAATCTGGTAAGATTATTTCTTCTCTCATACATTACAGCAACACAGGTAATCAACTATCAGCATATGTCAAACCGGCGGTGCGAAAAAATGCTTTATTAATCACATCAACATTTAGGCCGTCACGAGAAGAAGCCTGAAGTAAAGCACTTACAAGGGCGGCGGCTCCACTACTTCTGCCTTTGGTTCTATCGGCCTGAACTAGCAACGTGTCAACGAGTTCGAGGTCATAGTCTAGAATACAAGCATTAGGCGAAAGCCCATTTACGGCAACCATCCGCGGTCATGAAGATCAACAAAGAACGCAAAGTTTAGTGAGCTCGTTGAGCGGGTTGCATCCGTCAGTTCATAACGATGTGTCCAAATTGGCCTGATCCATTCAGTCTCTTTCAATGCCTAGCAAGCGTTGGAGTATCTGAGAGAATGTCACTTGAAACAGGGCACAGTACTGTCACTGGAAGATTTTACGTGCACCACTACCGGTATAAGCTTGCTAACTACACAAGATTTTAGGCCAGTGTGAATCTAAATGTGATTTAGAACGATTTCCTCCTAGTGTGCTTGGAGACCTCATAGAGACGTAGCTCCAAGTGGTAGTTAAAACTGTAAGAAAAGACCTCTATCCAAGAAATGCTTGTGGGGAGATCTTGCAGAGTTTCTTGCAATACACGCGTTGGCCGTACAGCAAATGAAGCAAACAGCTGATAGACGAGTTTTGTCTTGAATAACAATTGGTGTATGAATCGATCCACCACAGAATCATCGAAATCCCGGCGCGCGTGGATTGAGAATTCCTAGTTGATACTGACACTTCAATGTGAATACCTGCTAAAGCTGAGAGAACGATAGAGTGGCGAAAAAATGTTTTCTATGTCTGATCGCCAGAGTCGTCACAAAACAACAAGGAAACCGGGAGGTGAGGTGAGTCAGAAAAATGGTATTCAGAGATTATGGACGGCGTGTTTGTTATCAGTTGCGCAGTCACTGTTTCGAATCGCTGGCTTGCTTGAGTGTGGGCCAGGGGAGATTAGGTGCCCGCACGAATTTCTTCTGATCACAGAGGTCATGGCTTTTCATTCGGATACTAATGACCTCGGCAACGGTCAGCATTCGGAATCTCACCATTTTTTATCGATTCCTTGGTACTCGGTAGACAATCTGAGAGGCGTCGTTCTTACTGACAGTATGATTGGAATTAGTCAAATGAGCAACAGTCGCCCTTTAAAACGTCTCAGTCACACCACTGTTTAACCAGGCAAGTTGATGTTCATACACTATCGGACAATCACCTTGTAGTACGACCAGTATATAGCGCTTGACATGAGCAAGCAAATGAGTACACAAAGCAGCTGGTTGTAGAGCGTGGAAGATTATCTTTGAGTTGCGACGTGATAACAGGCGTTGGACAGGAACTGACGCACAATTAAGCAACAAGGTAGGTTGTTTCGACCGACTTTCTGAGCTTTCTTGCGGTAACTCTGGCCACAGAATCTTTCTTGGAGGGAAGACTAAGAAACGCAAGTTTCTTATTCACAGAGGGTGACTTAAGTTTCGACTCTATCGTCTGCATCACCTTCTGAATGAAACGCATTGGGTAGTCATTATGTGTGAACACTTATGGAAATTCCAGCACAGCTTGTAAAATGTCAAGGGTGCAGTACTTTAACGGCCTGTCCGTAAGACATCGCATGAGGTTTCCCTTTTGAAACTGTCAAAGTGAATGCGCTGACCACTCCAAGTCTGTTTTCTGTGCACACTTCGTTGAATTGAGCCATCTTCTCTTCTCTTTGTGCCAATATCCCAAAAATTTGTTTGGCCATTGTTGTCTGACTCCTTGGTGAATTTAATACCGTTGTGGGCTGAGTTGGAAGCTGACATAGCTCTGTTCCTGTTAGAATTCCCATTGACGACGCAAGAAGTATCACCAGCATAGCGTTTGTAAAATGTGAATTATTCAGTGGTCGCACTCAATTGGTTAGTCTCTAGTTTGTTCATTAAAACGCCAGCTAACAGGGGACCTGTAGGCGAGCCCATTGCCACCCCATCTCTGTCGGTAGGTTGCATTGTTGAGCATGAACTGAACGTTGCCAGCACAAAACAGTAGCAGTTCTTTTAGTTCATCTTCTGGGATGTCCACGCGTTTGTCGTTACGTTCGATACAGTCGCACAGGTAATCAATTATCTGTTGTAGAGGCACGTGCATAAATAGGGAAGCGACATCGAATGAGAACATTCTTGGGTTGTTTAGGTTCAGGTCTTGGATTACATCAATGAAATGTAGCTTGCCCGAAGACCGGTTTGCTAGCCACGACCTGATGCGTTTTGGTAGACCGGCGAGCCATTTGGCCAGAACATGGTAAGGCGAGTTGCACATATGCAAAATGGGTCGCAAACGCAAGCCTGCTTTGTGTACTTTGGGCAGGATGTATAACCTAGGGATTACTGTTCCAGTGGGAAAGATGCGCTCGAAAGTGGTCGAATCAATTTTCCCTGTCGGTTTTATTCCATGCAATGTTTTAGGTGTCGTTCTTCCTATAGCTGGCATCTTATATTTCTCCGTATCCATCTTTATGAATCCATTCATTCTGGTAACACAATCAACCATACTTATCAAAACAACTGTTCCTTTATCCGGTCTAGAAAGCATTATACGCTTGTTCTTCTGCGAACACAATGCATCTAAACACTGCTTAGTCAAGGGCTGTTCTACTTACGGTGTGTAGTTAAGGCACGGATGGCACGTGTTCACCAACGCTGATTTCAGTCTTTCTACGTTTAAAGATGACAGTGGAGTTAGGGCAGCTAACTGATTATACAACTCTTTAAGCCGGACTTCTAAACCAAGCTGGTTATCCTTACGACGTCTAGTGACTTATCCTAGTTGATATTTCCATGATTATTGGAGCAGTTTGAACAAAGCAGTTAGAGCACGAATACTGGTAGATGCAAGCATTTCATTTTGACTCATCACTACCAAATTTACAGTAGCGTGAATGTTTTTTTCGTAGCAAACGACTAGAGGGGGTGTATAATCAATAAACGGGTTAGGGTCGAGTTCACGAACAGTTGTTTCTAAACCCAGAGTGGATTGATTGCAACTGCTTCAGCAAACCGTAAGAATCTCGAGTTAGAATGACGTAACAGGATTCTGAATGCACAAGATTGATCGATAACGTGACCGGTGATCAGGACTTGTCTAGCAACTGAGGAAACTGGCCGCTTACGCGTTTAAACAACATTGCCGTTCTTCGGTGACACGGACTTCTGCACCCATTTTGGTAGATGTTCCTTCATTCTGGAGATCAAGATTATTGTGTTATAACTAGCCTGCTGATCAAACACAAAACAAGTCTTGTTTGCTGCTCTGTCGTCCTCCTGACTTATAATTCACATGTCAATAAATGCAGCTGTGAAAGCTGTGACCTTGAGTTTTGGGAACTGATCTAATGTTTTCCTGCCTTGAAACAGTGCACACAGTCACAATGATGGGAAAGGCTGATAGGGAAAGTAAAAGCCGATCGGTTGACTCCAAAGTGATTCGGAAATAGGCCATGGCATACACTGCACTGTTTACAATTGATAGCAGCCAACTGAACACAGATTTTCAAATTGAACTTCTGATTCACGCTGGCTATTCTTACGGCGTGTACAATAAAAATTGAGTCCAAGTGGCAGTTTCTCAAGCAGAATTCGTTGCAAATTCAAAAGTTTATGAACATACTGCTGGCGGTTATTCGGAAGTTTAGCGCACGATTTCACAGGATTCTAGTGGTTGGATAGTTTGATCATCCTGAGGTCCTTCCGATTGGTTGCAGTACTATTAGCACTTCTCGAAGCTTACACGACCGTTTTCCGACAACTCATCCAATACGCCTTCACACTGGGCTAATTCCCATCCCACCTCTCGAACATTTCTTACTATGGTCTCGCCCGCTGTTAGCATGACGACTGAGTTCAACGGCTGTTGGATTGATGCGACTACGTCTCAAGATTCTCCAGTAGTGTTTCAGATACTGGCTGTTGTCGATGCATTGTGCCAGGAAAAGAACACTTGTTTTGGTCTCGGCAAGCTTCGTAAAAAAACCTCGGATACCTCCAAAGTTCTTTCACTACGATCAGGTCTTTGGATTGTTTAATTCGTTCGAAAATACACAGTGAAATCGGGAGGAAGACCTAAACGAATCAACTATTGAAACAACCCAATTGGAAATGCAATTTCTTCCTCCTCGGGGCCGACCAAACGCACCATATACGGCAGGCAACCAACCACTTCGCTCACTGTGTTACTCATTGGGGAATACTGATCGCTGACTCTGAGGCAACTCTCCTTGACAAGTACCGGCCAGAAGATATTGACTGTCTTGGTTACAAGCAACCTGGAGGTGGGTGCAAATAAAGAGAATGCCACGGATGCATTGCGTCTCGCCAGCAGAAACTTATCTGTGGATTTGCCTTTTGACACTGTGAGCAGCGTTTTTATATCCTTAGGACTCAACTCGTCTGTTCACGCGGAGAGATATTATGGAAATTAAGATTGAGGTTTGTGTGCCCGCTGAACGTCTCTCGTCAATTGTGACCCTTTTACAAGCAATGGCATGGGAAGAAAGCTTACGTTACACTGGTTACTCCCAATAGTGTGACTACTGTTGGTCTGCAAGCAACATACTTCCTTCATGGTGTTAACATTTTTCAGATCTCCGGTGTGTCGGGCGGCTTTCAACTCAGGCCAAGTAGCTGGCAAGATTATATGAGTTCTTCAAACTCAACTCAAACTGAAAGGACCCAAACTGTGTTAATGAGGTTGGAGCACAAGCTGTTGAATCCTCTCCGAATGAGTTGCCTAGAGGCGTAGGCGAGCAAACGAAAACAATAAATTGTTGCAAATTGTCAGGGCTTTGTTGACATACAGCGTAGAACTTCATTTCATCTTACACAACCCATCACACGACATGTTTGGTCAGACACTTCCATACCAAAGCGGATACAGCAAACATAGGCGAGCTGTTACCTACTAACCTGTAGATATATTCATCCATTCGTTACAACAAATACGAATACATTCTTGTATGTACTCCAAAATCACACTTAATGAAACCAAGAAATATGATGGTCAGTTGTTCATCATTCGGTTTACCAGTTGTGGTTCTCACAGATGCGTAGGGTAATATACCCTTATTATTATTATTGTCAGTATTATCATTAATATTATTATAAAATGTGATTGGATATACTCTGGTTGTAACTCTACAAAATCCTAACAAGCACTCACGACCTTTCCTGTATGGCACTGAACTAGACTCATGAAATTTGAAGCAGAAGAAGTAATGACCCATTAGTTGTCGTAACTTCCCCCACCACCCTAACCCATCGTATTCTTGTCTATTACGTTAGGGGAGGTCTGAAAAGATCTTCAACCTCAAGCTATCCGGAAGCGTTTTGGAGATCTCATGACCACCGTGAGTTACTCTCGACGGGAACCTCTTCCGACCACCCACTACTTGATGAGGAAAATGTTAGCTGGCAAGGGCGTCTGTCAAACTTTTAGACGTTTAGACTAGCCCCTCACTCGCAGATATAGTTCCAGTTTAACCCCGTGACGACACACAAGCTCAGACGTGAATTCCGTCAAACATCTCCAGCCGCTCTTTTGTGACCTACACTTTCGAGCGACCGCACCACGGAACCTATTTCAAATACCGCCTTCACGTAAGTCATTGCCAATACGCAAAGGTCACGATTGATGGCTATGTCACCACACTTTCAGACTTCCATTGAAGAAGTGTATTTTACTCTGAGTACTCACTGTCTTACCGATAACACGGGAGAGCGCAGTGAACAGACGGTGACGATGACGGCTACACTCAACGTTCGTTTCAAAGATCGACCGTTTCCCTCACCTAAAATCCGCCGTGCTAACTTCACTTTTGAGAGTAACATTGGTGTGGAGATGAGCACATGCACCACAAAAGACCGTCGGAGATTTTGAACCATTTTTCTTTACAACCAGTCTACGATAGTATGTTACAGATGTAGTCCAGTGCCAGCCTACTACCGACCTCGTCAGCTCTGCTAGAATGTTTCAGCGGCCGACATTTAGACCGCAATTCTCAAAGCCAGTTTCTTTCATCGCTTTCACTTTGCGATTGACGTTCAAAGTCACGCGTATTTGAACAGCTCGAACTCTCTAAACATTCTCTGAAAGATAAAAGGGAGCTCCATTGGAGACGGCATCACAGTTCTAAGTTTTCTGCAGCATCATAAGCTTGCAGGCCAGTGAGTTCATCGTGTAGCTCGCCATTTTCGACAAACCACAAGATGTGCCTCGGTTTATCCCGAGCGAAGCCAAAAGACGTCAAACGGAAGCACACCCTAGACGTTCCCCATGGGAAATATTAAACACACCAATGCTTTATTTGACCATATATTTTTTCTTGGAATTATCCGTCCACCTACATTTTCACGAAGTTCTCACTTTCACGTGGTCCCGACTGATATACCAGAAAATTGGAAGCTCCGAAACAAATTCCCTGGCCTGAAGTCTGCTATTTGCTTAACCGTTATCCCATGTTCGCCCTAATGAATCCCTTTGCCTTCCTCCCGAAGTCGACTCGACATGTACGCATTATCAACTTCCCTCTGGGAGGGAGACACTTGAGGTCTGTCATTACAACATCCATTGCCCTGTATCAACTCCCCTGATTGGTTTTAAGAATGTGCTCAGCCACTCCATCGTTTCATGGAACCAGTTAGTCATGGGTTGGATTATTCGTCCGCTCACGTAACCAATGATCGGGTTGGCAACAATATGGCCCGTGAGCAAACATTTCATGTTGGTATTGTCTCATAAGTTTTTCCTGTATACAAGATATTCACCAACCTCACCTTACCGTTTCAACTAACTTCTTGTTCTGAGTTTGTCTTTTTAATGCAATTCAGAACACTTACTCCCACCGGGAAGTTCGGCATCTAGATAACCTGTTGAAGCTCGTAACAGATATCTGATTCGCTGATTGAAACCCCATTGTAGTTTGTAGCGCACCTCCAAGGCTGATTTTCAACTTAATTTCTAGGCCATGGAACGTGGACTTAGGAAAACCGATGAACCGCAAAAATCCTGTACTGAATTCTTATCAGCCAGCATCCTGCTGTTACAATATATCGGCGTCTGCCAGTTTTTAGTAAAAGACGGAGAAAAGGAACTGGAACTTGTTTATGTTCGTTCGGAGTCTCATAGCTTTGAGGACTAGAATATTTGCCGGTGTGTTCAAGTAGACCAGCAGAGAAAAAATAAGGAGGAAGTACGTGAGTCGCTTTTCAGAGGTGACTGTGAGCGCGACATATTAACCAAACAGTTACAAGACTGTATCTGGTAGGCGAACACGCACGCCGGATCGCATCTATGCTATGCAAGTAAATTAAAAAACGGACTTCAGCAGCTTGTAACTCATCGAATTAGTTCACTGCAATGCGTCCAGTGAGTGCATGCATCAACAGTGTCATAAATTTTCTCCCGTACCAACCTAGACTCACGAAAACCTCGTAGGGCTGTAACAAAAAGCAGAGTCCTGGCTTCGGTACTCACCACAGTCCTAAACCTTCCTTGTGTTAAATGGGGAAGCCACGTGGAAACGTTCGTCCAATACAAGGGGCCCAGTGGTAGTCCTATGAAGGGTGGCAACACATGCAAGCATGATAGGAAGGACCAATGGACCATGCGTAAGACTTGTGCAATCGAAAATCAAAATGAGGCAAGCAACACTCGGCATGTCGCGTTACATGGAGGCCAATCAATCTCACATTCTGGCTTATGAAACTCACTAACGTCCACGTTTCGAGAAGTTCTACCAACCAAATTCAACGGTTTTACTTCTTACACATATTCTTATCTCAAGGATCCTGCAGCCGCTCTAACCTACCCGCTGTTTTGCTGTGACATACTCAGTGTTGCCGTGGCATTTCATGATGTCAAAGCCTACAACCGTAGTGCTCTGGCCTAGTCTTCGCCTTGCCATATGTTTTGCGTGCTGAATTAGCTCTTTGAACTGTAAAAACTTCAGTAGTTCCATTCAAAATAGATCTTTCGTGGCACGGTACCCTGTTCAGTCTATCACCAGTGCATTAAAACATCTTGACTAATTGCTCTGGCTGAACAAAACGATATCCATCCGACTTCAGCCTCTCTTTATCGTCCACTGGTCAAGAACCGGCCACATGATGTGCACAGATGCCGAGCGCTCTTCCTTGCCTTCTTTTGGCGTCAAATCTTCCCACCTGCTATCTGGAGAGTTTGAAGACTCAACGTCTTGTTATATGTAATGCAGTACCATCAAAACCATTACTCCTCCGCCTCGAGACTATACCTACCTTGCTGTAACCCTGAAAAAAGAATCCTTGGAGATAAATTCCAAATAAAATGTCACGTTCTATTCACACCACAGTCAATAGTGCAGATTGGACATTAGCACTAGTGAAGGCAGTTTGGCCCAGTAGTTTCCGAAATGGAATACAACTGCAAACACCCTCAATATCTCAAATGTAGCGAAACATACTAAGGCTCAATTATTTACGAAAAGAGATAACGCACGAAAGAAGGGTGCATACTACAAAAGAATTAAAGAGATTGTCCGGCCCGAAAAGATTATTCACCTCTTAAACTCATAACATGCAGGCCGCACACAAACAGTGAAAATAGGAGACAATAGCTTAACGNATAAGGGCGATATACGTGCCCCTTAGTAACAACCCAATCATCCTGGTACACCCATATCCCATATCTATTGATATCTTGTTTCTGTCTTGTAAACCACTATGCAAAATCTGAGCATGTTAAAATTGTTTGGAGAAAAACTTAACCTATTCGTCTCATGACTGCATAATAACCCTGAGTCGCAACTCTTCCTTTTTCTTCTCTGATAGACCATCAGGCAACCTCCCAGTATTGTCAAACATTCTTCTCATCCTATGTACCGGCCGTGCAGGGATAATTGACATTTAAATTTGGCAGTAATCATATACCAGGTAAAACTTATAATCGATCTCTTTTCGCGTTATTTAACAACATCTGCTCGCTCATGGCTTATATTTCATCAATTAACACAATGCTATTAACGTCACACAGAAGGTTATGCCGGAATATCATATGTTCTATTGTTCGTCATAGCTCACGTAGTCAGTTTTTCGTTGTCTCGTTTATCGCGTGATTCCGCTCTCCACTAATGGTTTCACTGATATATCTCGCGCGAGAAAAGACTCCACCCTGCCCGGACACTTAAAATTCCGGAATGGTTGAGCATATCGCTAGCTTATCAAAATTCTTCGGAAGTTGAGCGAAAAATGACGTCCGGTCGAGAGGTTCATCTGTTCCCCGGCAAAAGTATATGCGTCCCCACCTCGCCCACATCATGTAAATTTTCTGCACACTTTTCCTGGACTATCTACATGAAATAATGATCAAGTACTTCGCCAACACACCCTCTTTATCCTCCAAGCACCCTTTTTTGTTACGACCTTGAGCATTAAGCCAAGGATCACTGTGTGGAGTCTCAATTGGTGTAACAAATCAATTATTTTGTTGATTTGTGCAGATCCCAAGTACTATCGTCTCAAAAGTATGTAGCTCAAAGCTTTCTTCCCAAAATTGAATTTTCCATTCATATACTGTCTGTTTTGTTGACCTATTCGCATAGCTGACTCATTCCAAAATTCTCATATTTGGTGTTCAAATGTGTATATGCTTGAAAATCTGTGCATTGATCACGCTCTCCTGAGCGTGTTCCTCACAACTGCGTCGAGAAATATACCATTATCATTATTATTACAGGCTTCGTAACCTTGATATTCGCATATTTGATTAAGCCGAGCGCACACTAATCCGGGGCTGCGTAAAGAAAACTATCTTCTACAATGCCAAAGACCGCTGTTATTTAGGTCCGTTGCATAATCGCTGCCTTTAAACCAACAGTTGTCATTTTGGAAGTCGCATTAGCAATACCAAACCTATCCTTCTTTTACCAAACTCAGTTGTCTGTCTCATGACACAGTTATACACTGGAGGAGAATTTGATTGTCTCAGCAAAAACCAGGAGCCTGAGTCAAAGACGTTGGTTGTCAAGTTTCCTTAGCATCGGTCTTGAATAGAGTCAATCAGCTGTCAACTCACTTCCCATATGCCTGGCCTGAGCACTCATTTTACTGCCGAGTAGACCGGAATGTCAACCCCTGTTAAGGGGTTCACCACACGTGAGCTCATGGTCCGTCCCACTCGCATGGTTCTCTGATACCCTGTATTGCAAAGCTCCCGTTTCAGAGGATCCGGAGCCTCTCGAACGCCCTCTTCTCAACTTGTGATCTCTTAATAACAAACGCTTGTTTCCAAGCCGCCTCTTAGAGTCTTGTGAGCTTCACGGTGTTACTGCTTTTTGCGATGTTCTTATGTGCCTTCTTGGCACATCTGGCGGGCGTACAGACCTTTGGTTTAGCGTTTGTAAGAAGCCGTACAGGCCTTTAGCAGCCGTCCTTTCTGTTCTCAGATTCGCGATGTTAAATTTGGGTGACCTCTTAATCACGCTACACATGTCATGTCCGACCTCCGTCAGACTAGACACTATTTGGGGGTGGGCCGCCCTTCTTTCACTTTGCGCTCCACTTGCCTGTTCTTCGTCTTACTCAGCGATCTGTGGAATCAGAAAACCAAAGAAACTGCTACATTGCATATCTCGGCAACCGGTTGCGATGTTCGCATTCTCCAATTCAGCATCCTTCATTTTCCGCTGATGACATTGAGCTCATAAACTGAACTTGGGCTAAGCCACTTAAAAAGTGGGTAGTCGGGATGCAAACAAAATGCTGTAGTAGCCCGATATCTACCATTCTGGTGGTACCAGCTTCTCAAGTGTAGCACTTACTTCGTCCATTAACTAACTCTGACTAGAATTGGACGTGCACACACGGTCGCGTTACTGACCTAATGACTCTCACTTCTCAAGAACTCACGTTACTATAAGAATGACCTGCACATTTTGATACGAGTGTAAACAATGTGCTTTGACCTAAAATTTTCAGGAATTTGTTGATTGGCTTCACATTGGCAAGTCAGAGATTTAATGAGTGACAAGCTAACATCTAGTGGAAGAAATGAAGACTTGAAACTTTTACTGCTCAGGGACCGGGTTCTGACGTAACATTAAGACTATGCGATGGCAAATGGTTCGACCCGGATCGCATTTAATACGGACAAACAGGTTTACAGGTAGTAGTCGCATATCCCTTTGTGAATACCCTTCACCCTTAACGGGCCGTATACCTCCAACGAGGATAATCACCTAAATCAACGTTGAAGGTCAAATTGTGTGCAGACTTCCATGTTGATACAGAGCCTTAGAAACACGTTCACTTTGACCGGCAGCTACATATGGTTATTCGTATATGGTGTCGCGAGGAGTTCTAGAAATCAGAGTTCTGAACACCGATGAAATGTGAATACACCAGTGAGTTTAAGTGCGTTAAATTCACTCATAATAAAAAACACAAGGGCTGTCAAACCGAAGAAACTACCGGAGTGGTTAAGACGGTTTTATCTTCAGGTGCTGTGTGTTGAAGGAAACGGTACACGACATCGAAAATGGGCAGCTGACAATCACGGAGCTATGGCTTCGGCCGGAACTTGTCGCCCTCGGTTAAGGAGGCGAATTTTCAAGTGGCTACTGAAAGATTCTGATTAAATGTGAGCTCGCGGTGGGACAGTGTTAAACATAATATATTTCAAGAATATTCAGTTCATTGTCACTAACATCCGTTAAAGGATAGATTTTTCTGAGACCGAAAAGGTGCAGGATGCTGTTGTAGGCCGAACATTTGATATCCTGTAATGTGTTCAGAATGTTCAAGCGGTTGGTAAATGCGCACTTGAGAGCTACTTCCTCATTCGACTGGATTCAAAAACAGAAACAATATTACCGGATGTACTTGAGAAAAAAATCCTGCTAACCAGGTAGTGTGTGTGGATGGCGACTACCTTTTGTAAGCTGTCTTGAGGATGGCGGACGGTTCAGAAGTACCTTGGTGTGTGCGAAAGTACTTTCGAGAAGCTCGACCTTCTGCTGCCCCGACGGCGACGGCTATCTATTGGCTTCTTGGTCTTTGGAATCCTGAGAACAGTCGGAGTTTCCGCACCCGCGAAATTTCGGATATTTTAAGCTTCAAGAGTGTTAAACAAGAACGGATCCGAGTTTACTTGAAGAAAATGCCGTCGTGACGAACTTCATGTGAGGCCTTGCGGTGCTTACTGTGACCTTAACAGGTTCATACGAGTTTGGAGTTTGAGGACAATGTAACCCTAATAGGACGCTTTCAAATGTGAAAGCTTTGTGATGTGGTTGAAGCAGGAAACCTGCTACAGTCAGTGTTGTTTGTTGCTTGAGTTACATTCAGACGGTGCTGGCCAAGGAGTGTAACTGGAGTATCCTTGCAGGTCGCACCTGACTGAACGTTCGTTAGCCCATGGAGTCTCGTATTTCAAAGTCGGATTGGGGATTGAGGCATGTTTATTCTTGTGGCTCTAGGTTGGCCGTATTTTGTGAGTATGTCTCGGTTGGGTGGTTGTTCTCTTCCGAATTAACAAGAAAGACCCTGTAAAAGTTTTTTCAACTTGAAGTGAATCATCATCATCCTTCTCGCTGGAATGGGTATAAGCGCTGTTCCCAAAAGTCCCAGCCACCCGACAAAATTCCGGGTAGATTTCGAAGGAATTCTGCCGTCAAAAAACTAGATTTATTAAGTGCGATGTGATTATCCGGGAGGTTTACTGACTCGCGGAGCTACGCCTGGTCTACTCGCGACACCCATCTGCATGCTGGATCTGCGGTAATTATGCCCTCAATGTAGCAGACGTTGATTAAATTTTCAATATGCTATGCAACCGATTCATCATCAGAAAGACTGTTGTAAGGCAGAGTTGTTATTGACAATGCGCCAATTCAAAAGATTATTACTAGAAACCAAGTGGAAGACCGAAACACCGAGCCTTGATGTTGAATCTATAAAACTTACTAAATCTAACAAACCTTTTACGTAAACTTGATCGAACACACTAGCAGTGCAATCAAACACAAGCAAAACCCAGGGTATAGATAAACAAAGGTTCAACAGTAATAAGTAATCAGGGCTTACTTCGCGAGGTAAGGCTTGTCGTGTAAACCTTGATAAGTCCTGGTTATGCATCGGACTTAACGTCCTCCGGGGGAGAAGTCGATGAGCGCTACTCAAAAGTGAGTAGAGGAATGATCAACGAAGAGAGAATCAGTGAATGCGGACAACGTGATCGCCAACGTTCTGTCATGTGTACGCCAGTTATCACATACTCAGCATAGGCGGCTCCCTCAACAGATTTAAGATGTACTTTGTCTTGTGTTACCTGACCAACGTGGAAAAGCTTAATTTGAAAACTGTCTGCTCAAAACAATCCTCCCCTCTCCACGCGCTGTTTTTTTGGTTTTGTGACGGTATCCTCCATCGAAACAACTTAAAACGCCGCTAAATGTTTCGCCACGGCCATCTCGGGAAAAGCGCGCACTAAATATTCGTTTAGAGGGCTGACCACTTAATTCATGTTTCTGTGCTCCTTCTCGAGAAGTGTTTTCTGCTGAAACTATTTTTAGTGTACCAGCGTTTCCAACAACTTGCAGCTGCACCTATACCTTTCATGTCTTCACAAAAATGCAGTAGTGAACAACTGTTCCATAAATGGCCTATAGCTCTCTGTGAAATGGTGGATTATTAGGATAGATGACGAAGACTGAAATATTCTGGTCTGCCTTGAGGCAAGTGCAGGTTGAATACTCATATTGTGAGTGGTTTTGACAGTAGTTCATTCTAGACGGTCACGCAGTCTCTGAATAAACCGTGGTCGCGAAATATTATCAAATTCACATCACTTTGGGAACCCTCGCGTATCCACGTAGTGTAATTCACTACAAGTAACGCTGGCAGGTAGAAACAGTCAAAGGTACCACCAACAAGAGTGATGTTTACTGAATATCTTAGTTGGATCACTCTACTGAGTCCATTGAAAAGTAAATTCGAAAAGGCACCGAAACCATGAGTGCACTAAGAGTTAACGGATAAGAATATGTATGTAAATGCTAATGCCCGGGTCACCAATGCGGAAATTCAGTGGGACTACAGTTACGGAACAAAATCTCTATTAAAGTATGGGTTACGAACCTAGCCATATAGTTTCTTGGGATGCGTTTCAGTGATTCCAGGAGATTCGTTGTAGATCCAGAATATTCTTAATTTCTATAGGACCTTTTTCTTGGTCCTGTGAAACGGGGTTTGAATAAAGGTGCACCTCACCTGTCGCGCTGTGGAACTGGCCATCTCGAAGACTCAATAGCCCGGTGATCAAAACTGGGAAAGATATGGGTAAGTAAAATGTTTGGGGATCAGGACTGTGTACGAAGTATTTATTGATTATATGCAGAATGAGTGTGGCAGTTGAGAAAAGTGAAAACTGAAGCGGTACACGTCATTCAGGGTTTTGGAAAATTGACAGGATTTGAGAAAATAAGTGCAATTTTACACAGAGCGCATAATGTTCTTGCTAGTCAAGAGAGTTTTCATGAAAATAATGCAAAACCCTTTGTGGTTTTGTGAGGGATATAAGTGTATCGTTCAAAAATCTCATCGTATTTCGCTAACTAATTTGCACTCACATATGACGTTGCACAATGCAGGTAATCGCTCAAGGTTAATACCTTGGTGGGGCATGGTCGTACAGACGTTTGAATGATACATGGGAATACTTCATAATGACTTGCTTTGGTGAAGTGCTGCAAATTCGCGGAGCTTGCACAGAAAGTTGGCAGTTCTCACAACACAGCTTGCTGCATTGAACATCAAACTTTGCGGGGTTTCTCCTGAGATTGGTTCTATTGCTGAGTTAGATTGAACGAGAGCAGGGAAAAGCGGGGTTCGGTGGTGTCTACCGCGAACCGGAACGCAAGGCAGGGATAATGCACGCAAACTAGTATGTATGCAATCTGTCAAGCAGACGTACACGAAGGACATTAAACCAGCGAACGAGTTAATAGTAAACCAACCGTAGTTGCGTTGTATCACGCAAGCGGTAGTAGCGAATCAGATGTGAGGTGAACGTTTTGGCCTTTTGAAGAGTGCACACACTCGCAACCTCACTCCACCCTGATCCGCTTAAAATTAAGCGTAGATGCAACGGCCGACCGATTTCAGAGCCCCTGATGAGCAATGTAGATTTGAGGGCTTTGCAACGAGGTTGCGTCAAAGTAAAGTGACTGTCTGGGTTAGTCGGCTAGTGAATAATTGACGTTGATTGACTTTCTTGTTGGTATCCAGCTCGTATGTACTGTGTCCGAGAGTAGGCTTTGTTGAGAATGGGGGGGTGGAAAGTTTAGTTACTTTGTTGTGTTGGTGACTATTCAAGCAGACAAATGTTTCGGGTACCAGAGTTTTTATAACTTGGTGTAGGTTTTTTGTTAAGTTCCCACCCGGAGCGGCTCGATATGTTTGTCGTCACTTGTGTGTTGGTGGGCTGCGTTATTTTTTGTAAGTAGAGCGCTCCTGAATACACTTTCAACAGGTATTTTCCCGGTCGCTCTCTGATAGATGGCGCGACAAGTGAATAACTCCTGAGGCACAGAATGCCCGCCCCTTTAACCCTGCTACTGTAATGCCCGTATACACTCCTTCGAACAGCCATCCGAATGTTACACCATACCATTACTTCAGGGACTGTGAGTAATAGTCTGCGATGTTTTATGCCCCACCGACGTAAAAGTTCCGCAAGCCCTCAAGTAACCAACTTGAATCCATTGTCAATAACAGTCTCTTTAGGACTACCGGATAATAAGGTGTTTTGTCCAATGTATTGCTACGGGTAACGTGACGTCTCCATAAATATGTACCTCGAACTATTTACTGTGATAACTATTAACGATCCGTATGTTGCGGTCGTTTAAAGAGGTTGTTGCAAAAACTCCCATGAAATTGATAACCAACTCTGCACACGGACGCGTAGGATATTTCAGTGTTTGCACAGGGGCAACGATGAATTAAATTCAGTTATCAGCGTGTGAGCAGGGGACGCAGTCATTAACAAGGGTCTTGGTTGACGAAAACATTCGTGGACACCAATACCATTCGCTAGCACGGCAAAGGGTCGGTGTGATTCCAGGATATTCCCCATGAACGCAAATCATAATCTCAAAATTTAAATTATATGGTGGAGTGAGCCGTGATTCACTTATGGTGCAGTCATCAATCGCAGAACTCTCCTCTCGCAAGAGGCAGCAGCATTTTAGCTCGCCGATGATATCTTAAACAACAGGCCGTCCGGTAGAGATGTTATGTTTCGGTTGCTGAAGCTCGTCTTCCATTTGCGTATGCTATTGCAGTTTATCTCTGGTTACCGCATAACTTTCCAAACCGTCAGTGGCATCCACCATTCCAAATTCTTCAGCATCGCTTGCGTCAGTTTTGCAGATAAAGATGGGTGGGTAGGTGCCTCAGATTCTCCACTTTTTGAAACACTTCCGTATTTAATTATGAAGCTGCAATTCACTAGTCTAGTATATCACGGGCTGATCTGTGGTGGTCTACAGCCTTTAGTTTCTTCAGTAAGAATTGTCGTTAATGCTGCATGATCAGTTCTCGGAGTAGAGCGTCTACCAAGAGGTAGATATGTTTCCTGTCACAGGCCCATACACAGGCTGAAGCGTTTTTAGCTGGCTGAATATTTGCGTTTCTTACCAGAAAGTGTTTCTGGTGAGTATGCGAATCAGGGGCATCTCTTGAAAAGGACATACTACAGGATTCATCAAACACAATGACGAGGGAACATAGGTAGCTATCTGCTCCACGCGTGAAGAGGCTTATTTCTGAGTGGCGGAACACTCCAAGGGGATATTGAACCTCGTAACTAGTCGCAGTGGCCCGACCACGGTAGCAAAATTCGGAAGGTGGCTCAAGTTTCATGGGCAGAGTCCGAAGCAATGTTTGAGTTGAAGTAGGTTCGTGGGTGCTGAAGCATTAGCAACAGCCCCAGTATTTTCTGCGTTGGTGAGAACTCATTTATCAGATAAAATCTGACTAAGTGATGGTATTTCGACAAACTAGAATACGCACTTGTTCATGGTCACACGAAAGTTCAGCTGTTGAAAACGGTCTAACAAGGAATGAAGATTAAAATCATGCTCTTCTTCTGGTCTTCCACATGTATCACCCATACACACAAGAAAACCCCGGCATGAAGATGACGACTTAGTCGTGCATCTTTACCAAACTGATGGAGCCGAAATTAAACCGATTGGTAAAACTTCGCACTGGAATATACGTTCTCTAGTGGGGAAAGAGAATGACTGTTGAGACATCCTCGTCCTTGCGATGGGAGACTTTGACATGGCTGAACCCAATTACCTTTCTTACTCACGTGAAAACTTCGCAACTCAGTGGCCGTAAAATCCTCCGAGTTATTCAGTTCCACGATCCTAACTATATGTTTGTGTGAGCAAATGCGACGCTAAACCCGCTGACTGCCATGTCCGCCTGGACTTTAATCTTATCATCGAGGATGATAGACAACAACCTCTGAGTGGTAGCCACACTCTGGATTAATTGACCACCCCCAGCCTCACAACTAACGTTACTCGCAGCACTAAACTCGCTCATCTAATTACCGAACACCAGACCAATCTTGGATGAACAAAAACAGGGCGTTTCAGATTGTCTCCCCTGCTTCCCACGCGAAAGCCCTACCACATCTTACCCCGTTGGTGACCCACGTCTGAAGCTTTTATGTGCCTCCAACATGGCCGTATAAACTACAACACCCACATTAACCAGTAAATTAACCTCCTGACGACCTTGCTGCTGTGAAATCAAATCAGTCTATATTAAGTGAAAGGTTTTGATGATTTCTGGGACGTGAGACCGGACTGGATTGATGCTGATTCGTTGGCTTTTGAGATGGATGCACATCCCTCATTCAAAAGAACCAGCTCCGTCGTGAGTAGCAGACCATAAGGTGACTCTTCTCCGACTACATAATTTTGCTCATGCCGCACGAAATACCCTCTCATTTTTATTGAAAGATGTCGAACACTGCCAAATCTTTCAGCGAGTTGTTCACAAGGCCGCGGGAGCAGGTTTTCCACTCCCCCCGACGAGTTGGAAAGTGGACGGCGTTGCTTCCATGCTAACTCGTACAGTGTTCGTGAACTTCCTGGATGTGATAATCTTCGTAGTTGCATGGTGTGAACTCATTTTTGGTGTAAAACATGGATTCTGCAGAGGGCGCTCTTATCAGCTACCGTCCATTGGACACATTCCGATGACATATTCAAGGAAGGGGGCGTTTAGCCATTTGATTTGGCCAAGGCGTTGGACTATACAAACCACGGTGACATACAGCGAATCACAGAACACCCAAACGGTGGACAATGCACAATGTATAGTGCGCATAAATTCTGGTGAGCCACCAGGCACCTTACAACTAGATGGCTTGCACCCCGTAGCGAGATTATGTTGCCTGATCGGCCTACCGTGCGGCACGTGCAATTAGTCCCGATGGTCTAAAGTTTCGGTGGTGGCAGGAAGAAACATGACAGAACACAAAACCTGTTCTTAGTGAATCCTGACGGTGTAGAGAATACTGACCATCAGACGTCGAGGAAATTTATCAACATCACGTTTGTTTGACACGTTATGTCCACAATGGCGCGGTGGAACGGAAAATAGTTTCATCGGGGCATATACCTTCCAGGAATTTTGCGGTCATATTTAGTCACGAAGACATCACTGTTTGGCGTCAGTGGGTTGAAAACTTATGACGCTAGCTTTGAATATTTATGGGGTGAGAACATCAACCATCCGTCATCAGACTCAGCTTCCTCTGTAATGCGCTTTGTTTGAATCCGATTGTCAGGATCATGCAAGAGGAGCGAATAACTGTGAGATCGAATAGTTCGTAGAATTCAGGATGCATTAGCAACTTTCCTAGATAGCCCGGTCCTGATAACCTAGTCCTTGGAATTCCAGCTTTCTTGCTACCTTAAAGGTGGCATTACAGGCTGATGCGTAATCCCCCACCGAAAAGGTCATTAATGGCTGTCAAATGTCGTTACAGAAAAATTGGCTCAATTCTCTCAGTCTGATGTGCACATCCACCAAAAATCATGATACAGGGCGCGCGCACGTTATCAAACCACAGTGTGTTCTATTTTTAAGAAGTCAAATAAAGGGTACCATCAGTATTAGTCCCCAGCGGCGTATCACACACACCTTTGAGCCACTATGACCTCTTCTACCACGATGCGCTCGAAAACATTATGCATTCCGTAGGATAAATCAGTTGGAAACGTGATGACGTGTGCTCCGCTGTCAAATATGAAGGTATGGACGCCGAAATTTAAGTTCGAAAATGTCAGCATAATGTGCGCCGAAATTTTCGCTTCACAACTATCTCCAGCACGCCACAAAGTGAGCAGTCCTATAATTTATTTCAATGCATTTCATATACAACGTACCGATGAACGCATTTATGGGGCGTAAGAGGTTGAAAAAACACCTGTAATGCGGTATTTTCTTGAAAATTGTGTAAATGTATTTCCTAGAGAATTGATAATTCATGAAAATTTTCACGGGTTTTGTAGGTTGTTTGCAACCTCAGGAAAGTTCCTGGATTGGTATTGTAACTCCTTCAGGTGGTGGAAATCGAGGGCCCTTTTTCGAACAGTTTTAATTTGGAGAAGAACAGTGTGGGGACGTCGTGCTAGAGCACAAGCACGGGATGTGTGTTCCAATTTGCTACTTAGAACTAACTGCTTGTAGATGAGGAAATTCACTCACATTTCCAGGAAGTTTCAGCACATTTAAAAACAAAGTTTCCAGCCAATTTGACCGCCTTCTTGCTATGGGCTAAATTCTGGGCACAATGCCAGCGAAAAATATGTTCCCTCATTTTTCCATTAGATTTTTTTTCCATGGCCGTCATTTTTGGGGCACTGGATCTTAGCAAGGCGTCATTCTCGAATCTGTTGTCCTTCCTTTACATATAGTTCACTCAAGATCTTTGAACTTTCGTGAACTTTTGTATCCGCAAATGATGCTCATATCAATGCGACACAGAGCTTTTGAAGGATTCTCCAACATTGTGAAAGATTTTGCTAGGCCCAAGACAGTTAATTTCGAATTCACTATCAAGAATCCCGAGATAGTCCTCATAAGACACATTTCCAGCATTAATTAGTTTGAATGGCGTCATCCTTTAGTCTTCCTCTAATGACAAGAACTCACGAGCATTCGTATCCTATGCCTTGTTTGACCAACCAAACACGGCAGCCAATTACAAGATGGTCAACATGATTTTGATCTTCCGCTAACGGTTCTCTGAAGGGTTTTAACCAGCACTCTTGATTAGTCTCTACGATAGGTTCGTTTAACCCGACATTATGAATAGCAATAAAGCCTGGAAAATAACGAGCCCTTGCTTGTGGCTGTCAGATGAGGGCTTATAAAGACCACCCCAAGAATGTACAATATCTTCGAAAAAACAGCAAACTGCATTTATTTGCTGTAGTTCCAGAAAACACAAGATGTTTTGTCGTCTGCTCACCTAATCCTTGAATCCATCGTCCACGCACTCAGAGCACTTTTAGCACCTCTACAGACGCCCCTTCGGGCGAAATTTTCTCTCTGCATTTTAGCTGCCGCACTAGATTTTGATTCCACACTCAACACCTTCAGCCTTTTCATTCAGTGTTGTAAAACAGGACAGTCACAAAACCCATGCCTTCTGCTTCCGTTACCAACCCAATTACCATAAATGTGATGCCCTAAGACAGGTGATGTGTTTCTCGGAGTAAGAGAAAAGAAATAAATTTCTCCTGTGTTACTGGTGTCAACTTAATTTTTGCAGTAAAATCACCCGGGACCCTCTCAGCTGTTTCCGGGATACAAAGTAAATAGCAGACCAAGTCAACATATTGCTCGTAGTATGAACTTTTCTCATTTGTTGTCTTTGGCCCTGTTTTCAAATTCGATCTACGTTGATAGCATTCGGGTTCTTACAGATAGGAACGTCCCTCAGAAACAAGTTGGATGAAGAGGTCGGAAGCCATGGGTTCGTTCCGAGGTCAGGAGAGCGCTCCAACGTAAGCACGTGGCTTGAAATGCATATATACAACATAAGGGGTTCAGAAGCTTCATGATTTACAAAAAGGTTCGAAATGAAGCAATCAAGATAGCGAGCTGTGCTCGTCTGGTCTATGAGCTCAACCTAGTACGATATATTAAACGGAACCCCATGAGGTTCTATGTTTATGCTTAATCCAGGTCCTTTCTGAGAAAGGAGGTTGAGACCACACTCTACTATGACGGGCATATCATATCGACTGACAAGGGCATAGTGGACGCGTTTCTGGCACAGTTTCAGAGTGTTTATCGCTCAGACAATGGGGCACAGGAGCCTCGACCTAATACCGTGAGCGTGCTCATTTTGGATCAGATCATAACGCCCCACGAAGTTGAGCAAGCGATATCCAAACTGAACAGCACAAGGTCCGCAGGACCTGACCACATCCATCCGGCAATCGTAAAATCTCTGATCAAATTGTTGGCGTCACCATTTGTCCAACTGTTCAAGCTTACATTAGAAACGAGGATAATGGTGGGATACTTGAAAGACGCTATTGTAATTGTCATCTTCAAAAATAGTAACTGATCAGAAGTTGGAAATTACCGACCAATTAGCCAGACGAGTGTTGTCAGCAAAATTTACACAGGAATATTACGAGGGAGAATCTGTAAGTTTATCTGTGAACAGAAATTCTCCGGAGCTCCTCAACATGGCTTCCTAAGAAGGAGATCTTGTCTTACCAATTCTCTGACGTTTTTAGATACTGTCGCCGAGAAACTGGATAAAGGAGAAGTGGCCCATGTGTGCTATCTGGACTTTCAGAAAGCCTTCGATTCTCTCAACCACGGGCTTTTATGATAGAAACTCCGAGAAGCTGGAATCTCTGCTAGAATCTACAGGTAAATGCAGGCGCTCCTAGTTGGAAGGTCATGTAGAGTGAGAGTAAGAGGAGTACTGCCGGACAAAAGTTCTCCGTTAAGTTGAGTTCCTCAGGGATCACTCCTCGCCCATCTGCTTTTCCTGGTATACACAAACGACCTGACCGACGTCTTAGTCTGCCCATGTTATCTTGTTGCAGACTATATAAAGCTGGTCGGGAGTTTGTCGTACTTGACCACTCTCCAAGGGGATATGCTTAAAATTTGCGAGTGGACATTGAGGTGGGATTTACCGTTGAACGTTTTCAAAATACGTATCCACGCCAATGCTCTCCTGTCAACGCCCAGGTAATTGAGGGATTCACACGGACAGACAGTTGAACTAACAACTAAGCAGCAGACAAGAGACTTGGGTATCCAAGTCACCAGTAGGTTTGTTCCATCTGCTCAGCGTACCGCATCCGCGACAATAGCGGGGCGGGCGTTATGTCGACTGAAGTCAGTGGAAGCTAACCCTTGTCCAGCAGTGTTCATTCCACTTTACTCAGCCATAGTTCGCCCCCACTTGGAATATTGTTTCCAAGCTTGGCCACCATATCTCCAAAAAAACATAGCGGCCCTCAAAAGAGTACGAAAGCTTGCCACAAGTATGGTATGGGGTATGAAGGATCTAAGCTGCCAAGACCGACTAACTTCGTCGAACGTAGGCGGGTAAGAAGAAACCTTATTGAAATGTACAAAATTACCCACCACACTTGAACAAGTCCCATGGCAGGTTTGTTCGAGATGCGTCAGGACAGAGGCTTAAGAAGTCATAGGTTCACAGTCGAGAAAACAAGATCATGAGTGACTGTTCGATATAACTTCTTCACTAACCAGGTAGCCAACTCGTGGAGCAAGTTGCCTGCAAAGATCGTTAGGGTCGCAAGCGCGGATATATTCAAAAGAGAGCTAGACAAATGTTGGAACATCCATTTTTCCACTTTTACTGATCAATGTATGATTGGTTTCTGCTGTTTTGAGCAGCCAGGTTTTGATACCCTTTGTTTCTGTCCTTAACCTTAGACCACCACTAAACACGTCAACAATAAACGCAGTCTGTTCAGTCTCCGGATCACACCAGTCAAGCATCAGAACGTCAACAGGTGCAGGTCCTGGATTTAGAAGTTAACTTTTGAAACCTGCCACCATTCATTTACCGCCGCATCCCTTTGAACATTTTCTATTTATTTTCCGTCCGTTCTCATCTAGACCACGCAAGATTCGCCTCTCTCTACGCACAGATCTCTTGATCCCCGTTTTCATCGGTTGGCAACATGGAAGTAGTAATCCACCGCCCTTCTCCCTTCCTTTTTATGGACACCGCGCTATGTGCTCTGTTTTCATTATTATCAAGTCCACGACTGTCGTTTTAATTGTTTGCCGGCACATATCGGCGATTGGTCCTGGTTATTTTCCAGTATATTGCCCCTGAAAAGTGTTAACCCTTGGTGGCCATCGAAGAAGACAGCATGTACGTCGACTGTGTCAAGTCCGCGGACATACACTGGCAACGACCCGGCTGTTATAGTTCTAAGCGTTGAAATAGCAGAGTATGCGAACCATGAGTCAATGTTGGGCCTAGTTGAATCTAGACAAACGGCACCGCAGACTGTCTTGTTTTCCAGCGTACCCGGTATGCGACAGGTTTGAACGCAGTCCTGAACAAAAAAGTATGACCACCGTGTGACTCACTCCCATTATAACATGTGATGACCAACAACAGATAGAACAGTGAGTAAGCAACGTCCGCGGTCGGGCTAATGATCATTTGATCTCATCCTGTCGACTTTCAGCTCTTTGCTTCCATCCGAAAACATAGCAACGCCATTCCGAACCACCACAATTCAGTAGCTGATGGAAATAACCAAAACGGACACACCAGCTTCTGCAAACAATGGGGGCGCCTCTTATCTTGGTAGGGCTGTTGTTGATGTTACTGCTACACGACACCACACACGAAGCGCTATGCCCAAACCATTTGATTTGAACTGCTCGACTGCCCTGGAGCTCAAAGTTGATTGAAAAGTTGGCACAAATTCCATGGGGAGCAGCGATAGCAGCAGAAGAAGAATTTTTTAGACCCAGGTCGTCACCGAAACCAGCGTATAGCTCCCAGACAAATCGTACATTGAAGAATTGTCGGTTATGTCATTGTTACAACGCGAATACCCTGGCTGCAAACTATGATGCCACAAGGCAGCCGAAAGAGTTTTGAAAGTCATCAAGACTCCGGTTTCCTCGCCTGTTGAAGATATCCAATACACCCAGATACTGCTCACATGAGCACAACTACTCCAGCATCTTACTGTAAGGTATGTTAGCCTAGAGCCAGACATTGCACACTTGAGAAAAACTAAAAGAACGGGGTTAATGAATCATTCGGATAGCTGCGACCGAAGTGACACCATACGAGAAGTAGAGTGACCGTCATTTCCCGAAGCAGCTTTACACGACGACCCTTAATATTGTCAACTTATCGGACAAAAGCTTGCTCTTAAGAAGATAGGCCACACTAAACATGAGCGACTCCGTCGGCACAAACGCATCATTCACTTAGCCGCGAATAAACCACTGCCGGAAGCCTCTTACATGTCTGGCACGTCCGGTACGGCTCTGAAAGCATGGCAGCATCATGGAGCGAATATCCGCGGAGATATTGGCGCCCTTAGAGTGGTTTCCAGAAAAAAGACAATTTGTAAGGTCAGTACTTCCTGACGCACCCTCGAAACCACAGCTGATGTTTCCATATTTGGTGAACTTAATGAAGCAGTTTACCAAAAACGTGCTCTCGTGGTCTCATTTTTGGTCGGCTTCATCCCAGCGGTACTTAAGCCCTCAACTCTGCCAACATCATTTATCCATCCACGAGTCACTTCACCTGGCAACTAGTACGTCATAAGTCATCTAGAGTGACTAGATTTGCATGTATACTGGCAACATATATTCGACGAATAAGCTTCCGCAGCCGAAGTCGTTTCATGAGCATGGGCAATTTGAAGCTATGCCGCTCACAACTACCTGGTTTCCGGGGAGAAAACATTAGTAAACGGTAGTTCAGGCAGTCCCATATCTGTTCAATCAAACAGTTCACATGCAGCTGAACGATTCATTGTCTCGTTTTATACTCGTGTAAATTCAGCGTGCTTTACTCAAATCTGTCTCTTGGCACAGCCCCCGCCACCAGCAACTGAGACGGTATACAGATGTGTTGGTGGCATCCGTCTCAGATTAGCCTGCTAAATAGCTGGGCCCAAAGGTCGTCTGAACTTGATCAGCACCACGGGTGGTCTGCTCTGGACGACTTGTGGTTTCACTCAGACACCATGTACCCAGTGTAAACCCGAAGGAATATGATAATAATAATGGCATATTTCTCGACGCATTTGTGAAAAACACGCTTGTAAGGGCGTGATCAATGTACAGATATGAATCCGATATACACACTGTACAATGAGTCAGCTATGTGGATAGAGCAACAGAACAGACATCACGTGAGGGAAAGATTCAACTCTGGGTAAAATTTTGAGATGCATAATTTTGGAACGATGGTACTCAGGATCTACAACATTTGATAAAATAGTTGAGTTGTTACATCATTTGAGACTTCACAAGGTGACCACTGGCTTATTGCACAAGGTCGTTCCAAAAAAGATGTGCTTCGAGGGTGGAGTGGCTGAATGTCAAAGGATTTCATCATCATTCCATGTAGGTAATCCCGGAAAAACGTAGAGAAAATTTTGTAATGATGAAGGGAGGTGAGAACGCATATACTTTTGCGGGTGAACAGATGAACCTGCCGACCGAACGTCATTCTCCGCTCAAATTTCAGAGAATTTTGATGATTTCGCGGTATTCTCAACCATTGCGGGATTTTCAGTGTCCGGGCGGGGTGAAATGTTTTCTTGCGTGGGATATATCAGGGAAATTCAAAATGGAGAGCGGTATCACGCGATAAACGAGACCACGAAAAACTGACTATGTAAGCTGTGACGAACGGTTGAACATGTGATATTCAGACCCAACCTTCTATGTAATTTCGATAGCTTTGTGTCAATTGATGAAATGTATGCCATATGCGAACAGTAGTTATCAAATAACGCGAGAAGAAATCGAATGTCAGCTTTCCCTAGTATACGATCACTGCCGAATTTGGATGTCGATTATCTCTGTACGGCCCGTATGTAGAATGAGAAGAATGTTCGACGATACCGAAAGGTTGCCTGGTGACCTATCAAGGGGTGAGACCTCCAGGTCAAGCTAGTCAATGCTGGGTAACCAGTTGATATGCTAGTACGGATGTGGAAAGCCGTTTTAGGGGGGACTAAACATAGTGACGGGGCACAAGCCGAGAAAAACATTGAAAATGTAGTGCGAGTATTTCCACGCAAGATTACACATTGGGGTATTCTAGGGAGGATAGGGAAGGCATGAGGTGGGAGAAAACAAGCAAAACATTCGGCACGAAGTACACCACGTAAACTACTGAAAAAACAGACGGTCGGAGGGACTTAGGTTTCTGAAAAAAAAGCGCCGCTGAGTTATCAAACGACGGTGTTTTTTCTCGATGCACACCGGAAACAAACGGATAGCGGCTCCGTAAACACCGCCCTCAAAGGTTCACTAGCTTGGCCTTATGAGGTATCATATTACTGAAGTTGATTTCAAAGCCGCGAAGTTGCACTTTAATGGGGACTCTTCAGCAGAGTCTATCCTCAGATTATGGTTATTTGAAAATATACAGTCCCGCCATATACCGCCAGGATTTTGCGCCGTCCAGTTTTAATTCTATCTTCGTTGAAAGGACTGGGGCAGAACCGAACCCTAACACTGAATTGACTGTATGTTACGGTGACAACTTCACAACGTTGCTGAAACTTATTAATATCTATACCAGGCTAACTTTTGTTTTCCCACCATTATACATCCAGCTTTGGGGGGGTTGTACACACACGGACTAGTACTTTGTGTAACGGAAAACAACAAAATCAACAAACCGCCCCATCTTACCCACGGATACTCCGGTCACCTATTTCCAGTAGGCAGTATGGCTGAAAGTGACCTGGACTGACACAGACCTCAGAAGCTTACAAAGGATATAAGCTTATGAGGAACGCGCGTATTAGTGCGGTCCGTAGAAAGGAACTTGAATTCCGCTCGTGTGAAGTGTCCCAGCCAAGACCAAACTACAAGTGGTTTTATGAACCGTCAACTGAACATATTCCAGTTACATTATGCTCCCTTGGCCTGCTTACAGATTGCGGCATTACAGAGAAGACCTGACAGGCAGCTAACGTCATCTTTGATATGACCGAAATGGTGTTGCTGTAAAATTCTGTTTGGGCTGTCACGCAGACCCCCTGAAGATCCCTAACATCCACTTGCCTTCCAACCCTTAGTCGTGTTTTTATATTCTACTGTTCTTGTCAACCACAAGAGATGGACGACAGCCAGTCTTATGGCCCCAGCAGCGTATTATCGAAACTCAAAACTTTATAGGAAACCTAGCCTCGCCCGCCAGTGTTTTGTTTCAAAAGTCTTTTGGTGAAAACTAGTTACCTGTTGATTAGAAGCAATGTGCAACTGTGCCGCCGCACAAAAGCGGCGCACGTAACACCAGACCCAAGTAAACTCATTTTCTTTCTAGGTGTCTGTCCAAAAATGATAAGCGATGCCATTTGGCAGCGCCTGTTTAGACACCAAAGGATCATCCCCCCCACAACATTACGGCACCCAACATGGCTAATCGTGTGTTACCAAACTAGTAAATGTTCAGAATCGCTCGACTGAAGCGGTTGGTCCCAGACACCACATGTACATTACTGTGCTGAACTCGGAAGCCTTCTACAGAGTAGAACACAACACAACGCTTTATAACTTAAGGCGGAGTGACATTGAAGTTAATCCGCCACTCTTGTTAGGGACCTATCTCAGGGGCAGGATACACTGTCCGTGTTAGTGGAATTTATTGGAAATTCCGAAGCGCTCCCTGCGTAGTGTGCCAGGGTCCATTTTACCACCGTTGCTGTTCATTCTATAAGTTAGCAGAATATCATCGCCGACTTCTTTGGACGTTCTGCCACACGCGCAGAACATCAAGCCTTTGAGAGTTATTTACGATCCCTCAGAGGAATCAAGCGTACAGTCGGATGACGAAACACGCGTCAGCTGATGTAGATTGAGCCAACTACCAAGTGATTTGGTAAAATGTGAAGCCTTGAATATTTGTCACAGGATTGAGACATTCTATCGCCGCGATAGTATTGGACACTATATCTAGACAGGGGAAAGAGGTGTATTTGAATGCCACCCAAGATCTAAGTCTCTCCGTCAACTGCAAAAATTATTGCAAGCAAAGTCATCTACATCCTAAAATTCATTGACCTTGGCCTGGGTTATCCTAACTCGTAAAACTACTTCCATTTGTTTCACGCCAGTATGGCCACTGCTAGCACTGAAAGTTCATGTCTGTTCACCTTATCTCCGATTGATGCCCTACTGAAACAACCCACCAGAGGAGGTTGCGTCAACCCCAACTCTGGATACGTTCTAGCTGAGTTAAGATCCTTATCTCCAGAAGGCATCAGACATCTTCAGGCCCCTATTTAACCAACCAATTTCAGACACAGAAGGCAATCAGTATGAACAAAATTATCGAAGTCACTTCCTGTGTGAGCGCAGTGCCGAATAAATACCAGTCTGTGTTTATATCCTGTCAGACAACTGGTTGTCTGTATGTTTGTTGGGTGTGTTCGTAATCGCTTACAGTTGATAACCACACTCCTACTTCATGTAACAACCTCATTGCATCCATTCAAGTACCAGTCCTGTCCAACTCGAGTCCCCATTCCCGACCGAAGCCCCCATTTCGCTCAACCCAGATGGGGGTCAACAACATGTTGAATGATAGTGTGTTTTCGCAAACAACCAGTGATTCTCACGGTCTTACAGCACCAAACACGCTGTCTGCCTTGATTTTTAGTTCCAGCAGAAGCAACTGTCAAATTTTCCGTTTGTGGTGAATCACAATCACGTTCCAGGGATGTAGAACCTGCGAAGTGATTTTGCAATTTGCAACGCGGAGCATACCGATCTAGCACCATGTAGAAATGCTAACGTGAGCGTGGGAAGTGGTGTAGCGTACGCAGCCGCCGAGGATCCCGGCAGAAAAAACAGGTCCGCAGTCTCCTCACAAGTTCAGTCATTTTTCACGCTACATCGTACCTCTTCTCACAAATGTAAGAATAAATAGCTCTCAATTGTACACGTGCAAACTTCATGAATCGGCTTGATAAATTACCGAGAATCCGAAAGCTGGTTTGTGACAATCGACCGCACATCCTTGACTTAACGAGACCTAGTACACAAAATTGAATGTCCGCGGATTTCCGGTTTGTCGAACTGACTCCATTCAAGGGAGCAGAAAGGGGCTGCCATTTTTCTTCAACGGAATCTCCCGACAGCCACGGTTTTCAGGCAATTTTAGTCCACCGACAAATGTGGCACGTTTTTTCACCAAACAACGGTGCGTGCTGAAGACTCGCTCTTGGTAAGGTTGTTTATCCCTCCTCTTCCTGCTACAATTCCAATAACGGCAAGCGCTTTTTGAGCTTAGAAGAATTCCCTGAATAACTGTTTTTTCTCCTCGACTTATTGCGATTAAATTCAATGCGCCCGTCGTAATATGGTCATCATTGTTCTACGGGGACCGTAAAAAGGGGTTCCCCACTTGCCTATCGGTAATTTTACGGTGAGGCGTGCGAAGATATAGTGTGCCAGAGCCGCGGCGTCGTATCCTCATGGTCGGTCTCCCTCTCTGATAGACGTAACCATGACTAGTGAGGAGCACCCGCCTCTTGAAGAGTCTGACTACTACTTGCAAGCTCTCAATTTTATGTTACACTCACAAACATTAAGGAGGTCCACAGTTCGAAATTTTGATCAAACTGATTTCCATCACCTGAGTACTTGTCTGCGTTCACCACCTCTATATGATTTTGTGGACGTAGCCATCATACGTTTCAAAAAGGCATTCAAAATGCTAAAGGTCCATTCGTGTCACGCAAACCCTACACCTTTTCCTCTGGCTTCCCTCTCCCTTGTGGGACACAGCAACTGCCTAGTGACTGTTCTTCGTTTTTGCAGGACTCGCCTCAGGATTGAGAAAAGACGATCGATGGCCTGGCAGATTCCTTGTACAAGCTGTTTAGACAAAAAATCCTGACCGGCACTTTCTCTGTACGATGACCATTACCTATGGGATGGACAAGTGGCGCTTCATCAAGTGCTAATGACCAGTCAACCTTGCCAACAACCCAAGAAAGATAATCGAGCACCCACTATTACGTGCCAACTTCAAACGCCTCTTATCAAATGCTGTTTTCCTCCGCCCCTAGCCTGGTTTCCTCCGTAGCCGATCATGCACACTGAATGTGCTTACCTTTATTGATAGACTGACAGGAACAACAGACAACGATCTCAACTCAGCCGCTATCTTCCTTAAATTCGTCGAGGCTTTCGGTCGTGTGCAACATTGCTTACTATGATGCCCGAAATTAGGGATAGTCCCAGGAATCGTACTCAACTTCAGGACTGCTATATGAATGCTGAGGAGAATCCAGACCGGTTGCAGTAAAAAGTTCCTATTTGTGGAGCAGACATGAATTTACATGTGTGTTGTGTATTGAAGCAATCAAAACACCCCTGGCTTATATCAAACGGAAGCACAACGTCTGGTTGGTCCAGTGCAGACCAAAAATCCTGGCGAATTATGTGAAAAACACGATACTGAAACCGCTCACTAAGCCGTCACGTTGTATCTCAAAGAGAAGGTGAGCTGGTCCGTTGCTAGACATTGCGTTGTGCCGGGTTTGATTGAGCGGCAGCAAAATAGGTTTTCACCACACAAGTCTCAACAAAAACGAAAGTCTATTACGTCCGAAGAGAAGGTTTTTGCCAGACTCTCTTCTATGACGGTAGAAGTCACAGAGTTGAAACCTGGCCAGACATCCCACCTCCCTCCTTAAATTATTAGCGAATGCATCGAGGGTCAGTAAATAACACTCTACGGTCCCTCAATCATGTCAAGAACATTCTTGACGTCGTTTTTACCAAGCGCTTTTCTACACAGCTAGTTAAAAATCTGAGGTTCCGGTGAATCCAGTGAACTTTAGATCAACCTTTCCGCAACCAAGTGATTGTCGTATGACTGAAGTCTACCTATAAATAGCAGTCGATATTCACACCTGCCAACTAGCAGGAACTTTAGCGGTATCTTCGTGATTTATAGCCCTCTTAGTAGGATAGGGGTCACAAATATCGATCTATACATTTGTATATTGCCCAGCTCATCTTTCATCCATTACTACGATATGGTTACAGAAAAGGGACATTTTAACATCAGAATTGTTAAATGCGTTTTGCTGTTTGCGGACGGAAAGCGCTTCAGACAGGTTGCGAGGGCCGTATGGAAGCGCGACCTGAATCCAGTAATTAGCCGTTACATACCGGCTTCGAGAAGAACGCACGTCCTAGAGCGTGTCCAGAGCACGGTTTCCAACCCAACCGCGAGTTCCAGGAATGTCGCATGTGAGCAATCACATGAGATTTTTATCCATATACACTCGAATTTCGCTAATTCGTGGTTAATAACTTCTTGCACAATTTCTCACTAGCGTACCTTTCGTAGAATAACTCTACAGCGCAACAAACAACAGAAGCCGGCGAAGACATTCCGGGAATCTTCACAATCTCGATTCCCCAATATTCTACACACAAAAACTTTTATGATATTGTTATTCATTAAAGCAACCCTACTTCTGAGAATATCAACCTCGCTCCCTGAGGTATTTCTAGGGCAATACTAGACTTGCACTTAACTGAAAGTGGGACCCGGTTTTATTCCGCTCTTGGTGCCCACCGTCTTCTCCAAGAGTGGTGCCACACATGGTTTTCAGGGGCTCTCCTTCAGGTCAGCAGTTTCTTCTCGGTATAGATGAAACAGGTCTATCGGATCAAAATACCATGAGACTCGAAAGCCAAGCCCGTGTATTAGTCGGTGAACCACCGAAACTATTGAACCACAACCAAGTGCTGTTTATAGTGCTAAAAATCACTCTCCAATCGGCATCATTATAAGTCACCACATAATATCGCCGATACAGCGATGTACATCAATACCTCCCCAGCATCTTCCCGCAGAAACTTGGGGGCCTACAGATAAAAGTCATCTGGCCCAAGCAGCATAATACTTAGTTCTGTCGAGGATTGCGCGAATTCTTTGGCGACCCTATTGCGAGCATTATATTGTCACACAGTGAAAGACAGCAGGATCCCAAAAACCGCTGTGATGCTCCTTCTTAATGGTGGCGCACATGGCAATACTGTAAAGCGCCATCCCACTGCGTTATTCACGATGATGTCGAATTTTCTGGAGGGCTACGCTGACGACTACATCCGACGCTGCGCAACAGAGAGTAGCCTGTTCATGTCTCAACAGCATAGATTTCGCCGTGCAATATCAACAAGTGAGTAACCAAAATAGTGAAGTCTGACAGTTGCGTGGATACTGTCTTCCTAGACTTCGTAGAGACATTTGATAAAGCAGATCGCGACATCTTGCCAACCAGGATGAATGCTTACAGACTCTCACACCGAATGTTAGCCCGGCCGTGAAACTGCCTCTGTGACAGAAGGTTCAACGTAACGGCCCGCAGAAAATGCACTCCCACATACCAGTCCACTAAGGTGTGCCTCAGGGCTTCATTCTTGGACCACTGTTAGGCAAGATATTCACTGAAAACGTCACTATCATTACGGCTACCAGATGTTTGACGTATGCGCGTGATATGAAGACCTTCTTAGTGCGAAACACACACAATTGGGACATACTCTAGGCAAACCTGAATAGACCACCCCTGGGCAACATAAAACCATCTGCTCTTTAGCACAGATAAGTATATTGCCCTCTGTATCAGCCAAACCACCGGAAGCTTACCACATGGCAGTAGCTCCGCTTCCATCGGCCTACCAGAAACATGATCCCGGTACTCATATTCAACAGAAACCGGGCGCTTCACAAAAGCTGTGTTACTAGTATACAAAGCTGAAGGGGCAGCGCACTTAGTGGAACTTAATCCTACTTACCCCTCCAGTGTAGTCTTCAACTTGTGTGAGGTCTCGTCGAAAACTGAACATCTGAACCTGCTCGCATTTTATCAATCAGGACACAGCCGAAGTGAAAACGTCCAAAGAAGAACTGGCAGCGAGAAACATTTCCCACGCCCCGAAACACGACACAGGACTTTTTCATTCCCATGGATACAATAATAATGATAATGGTATATTTCTCGACGCAGTTGTGAGGAACACGCTCAGGAGAGCGTGATCAATGCACAGATTTTCAAGCATATACACATTTGAACACCAAATATGAGAATTTTGGAATGAGTCAGCTATGCGAATAGGTCAACAAAACAGACAGTATATGAATGGAAAATTCAATTTTGGGAAGAAAGCTTTGAGCTACATACTTTTGAGACGATAGTACTTGGGATCTGCACAAATCAACAAAATAATTGATTTGTTACACCAATTGAGACTCCACACAGTGATCCTTGGCTTAATGCTCAAGGTCGTAACAAAAAAGGGTGCTTGGAGGATAAAGAGGGTGTGTTGGCGAAGTACTTGATCATTATTTCATGTAGATAGTCCAGGAAAAGTGTGCAGAAAATTTACATGATGTGGGCGAGGTGGGGACGCATATACTTTTGCCGGGGAACAGATGAACCTCTCGACCGGACGTCATTTTTCGCTCAACTTCCGAAGAATTTTGATAAGCTAGCGATATGCTCAACCATTCCGGAATTTTAAGTGTCCGGGCAGGGTGGAGTCTTTTCTCGCGCGAGATATATCAGTGAAACCATTAGTGGAGAGCGGAATCACGCGATAAACGAGACAACGAAAAACTGACTACGTGAGCTATGACGAACAATAGAACATATGATATTCCGGCATAACCTTCTGTGTGACGTTAATAGCATTGTGTTAATTGATGAAATATAAGCCATGAGCGAGCAGATGTTGTTAAATAACGCGAAAAGAGATCGATTATAAGTTTTACCTGGTATATGATTACTGCCAAATTTAAATGTCAATTATCCCTGCACGGCCGGTACATAGGATGAGAAGAATGTTTGACAATACTGGGAGGTTGCCTGATGGTCTATCAGAGAAGAAAAAGGAAGAGTTGCGACTCAGGGTTATTATGCAG
>QNGE01005358.1:0-17875 GCA_008508345.1 Paragonimus westermani
GCGAATTCCAATGAGAACGGAGAGCAAAACTAGATGTCTGTTGAAGTATTCTCATCACGAAGTCCCTCCGAATACGTAACCGTGGTGTTCCCAACACTCACACTGTTTCGAACTATTTTTCGCCGGACTGTAAGGCATGCTAGATTGCAAATTTTGAACCCACATTGTCGTCCGATGCATTCAAACCAGGGACTGTTTCAAGTGGTGCAATTTGCGCCGAATGAATTTTCACTTGTTTGCAAGAACGAGACGTTGGTATCCATCTCTTAAGTCGTATATAAAACACTGAAAATATTGTTGGCAATAATTTAGAAACCTTTTTCATAAATTACCGGCTTCCATGACTATTCATGCATGACAAGTCTTTTGTTCGTTCTGCGCGCATTAACCGATAGACTGCTTTCGCTATCCAGGTCAGGTGAGCTGTTTATCAGTCTATTCGGCATTATCTTCTTCAACTAACCGAACTCGCTTTCTACCACTTACCGTTCAATGTAAACGTGAACACAGTTGCAGTCGTTCTTGTGTTCGATTGCACTGAACTTGATCGAATTTAGTGCTCGATACGTTGCCATTTGTCGTGCATTGTGAGCCCGCCTGCACCCGAAATATGCGTTGAACCTTAGTGGTGTGAAATGACGTTCAGTTATCGTGAAATAATCATATCATGGGAAATATTCGCCTTGTTTTTTAGCTGCGCAATCCACAAGGCTTTATTAGGTGGAACCTTATACCAAATCGAATATAACCTTGGCGTTTAATGGGTTTGTAATCGCAAACTAACAGACCTGAATCACGTTGGTTGGAAGGCGTTGCTGTCTTGAGCCGAGCACGTGTAGACCAGTCTGGACCTCCAGATCACACGGAAATTGCGCACATTTTGCTTTATGAGTATTAGAGGATTCTTTCGCGAGACAGAACTCACAATGAATATCACGCAATAAGATGTTAATGAAACTCGCACATTATTATGATGGACAAAATTGGAATTCTTCTAAGGCGATTAATTTTTGCACTGAATAAGACGGTTGAGATGCGATTAGCGTGGATTTTCTCAGACTGTCCATTGTCTGACTCGATTTTACATGGATACTTTCCTTTCGAAAAATTAACTTGAGACAGATACTAATCTGCGTAAGCAACAGTTTGTTTGCCACTCCCAACGTGGACTTTACGGTCGTACATCTTATTACCATGGGTACCATAGGGCCAGAAGAGTTGTACGGACTTTGGTTTTGCTATAGTCGTGTCAATCTTAGTGAGAATATGATTGTTCTACTCGTAATGGATACCACACCTAAACTATGGCTGCAACCTGCTTGGTCTGAGATATTTCATCCGGATACCGTTGGAATCTGAATGTTCCGGAGTGGTGATTCGCTCCATAAATTTGTTCCACCCGTACTTTCGGACTGGTGAGCCCAGTGTACTCTGAGGTGCAAATGTGAGCCCGGTGTGCGGTTGCCCAAACTCTACCAACGCTGCGTTAAGGGTAGGTTACGTGGAAATTAGGTCGACACTAAATAAGCTGTGAGCACGCGCCTACCTATGAAAACAGATATTCTGTCATCTGGTCTACTGTTTGTACCCAAGTATCAGCTCAGTACGACAGCAGAGCGACACTATACATACTTTATAATGGACACCATCCTACACGCTAATTTTGCATGAAACAAAGTAGGACAGAGGGAGAGCGCTCAGCACTTGTAACTGCAATGAACAAGTTTCATAGGATGTGACACAGAAGGAGATTCAATTTTTGGGGTGACCATGAACCATTGTTATCAGTCTTCGCATTCAAGAATGTGTTGCAGTTCATACTACCAATGGGCTACAACGATGGCGACATTGCCAAGTCAGTTAATCAGTAATTCCGCACTCGTACCCATATGGTTGTAATCTTGTGGATTCATGAGGCAATCGTTAATGACAGAGGAGTTCGAATCCGTTCAGTGAAGTTCTCGGGTTTAAGTGCCTTCGTGACTGCTCAGTGAATAAAGCGTCCCATTTAATTCCCGCAGCTCGTTTGGGTATGGCGGAACGTCTCAGAAAGCTGGGAGATGTGGGTAACACTGGCAGAATATTGGACACATCTGCACCAACCCTTCCTCGTCAGTTGAACGATTGCTAGTTGAAGCCTTTCTAGAACGCCGTTCGACAAAACCAATTGATGCAATGCTGCAGCCTGGACAGCTGAGAGCTCGCAACATGGGACTGGTGATGCAAGTCTGTCGGTACCAGACTCAACACGAACTCGTATGTTATATCATGTTGTCAAGACTTATCTGTATCATGTCCAAAGGAGGCTCCATCAAACATGGTCGTCTGGAGAGCAGAAAGGGAGCAACCGGAGCGGAAGTTTGGAAGCAACAATTAGACAAATCGGATCAATCACACCAGACCTCGTTACTCACGACATTAATTTAGCCATACAGATAACCGTGAATTTCCGCTAGAGATGGTCTTCAGACATGCTTGCCACATTCAACTTAATTGTGCCTGTAATAAAAGTCGGAATTTTCCGTAACTCAACCGTACCACAGAAGGCATTCAATTGCTGATCAATCCGAATCGATTCCGTCGGTGAATTTTAGTGGTAGGCGTTAGGAGTGGGCCATAGAACCAGCCCGTAGAATATATCTCACCTAAACGTACCCACACACGCTTGATCACTTACTGGACATACTCCACGTCTATACACCCAAGCTCGTCTTCTCGTTGGCTCCAGTGACTGTTCACTTTGCTTCCTAACACTGATCACACCTGTTCATACGCATTTGCTACGGACCGACACGTACACACTTAGACTATATACACCCAAATCTCTGGAACGTCGTAATGCTTGGAGGACTGAAAATGTGCCACACCATAAAATCTGCTGCATTTCAACATTTTGGACATTCAGTTCGTTTATATGTAGTGTATGAATAAATGAATATTATGAACTAGAATTGAATAGAGCTGTCCGCTGAGGTGATGCGTACGATGAAGCTTACAATTTCGAACACTGATTACATACATATTGGCAAATACACAGTCATTAATTCTCAAAACATGACTCTTCTCACTTGCCCTGATCACTGTTCTCGCAGTTTAGGGCGAAACGGTGTTTTGCAAACGCCACGTCCTCAGTTGGTCTTCACAGAGTCAATTGAACAACCATTTTTTTGATCGTAGTCATCGAGAGAGTAAAGTCAACAGTAATTTATCACATAGTCACCTTGAACAGGCTTGAACTGGGGGTCAACTAAGGTGTTCAGATTGAACACTGGAGTTATTCCAGATTATGACGGTAGGCCGTGGCGTTCGATTAACCTGAAGCTTAGATCGAAAACAAGTCTTGGTCCGAAGGTTACAGAATGCGGGTGGAGGTTAGAGGCGAGAGTATTGGTTAGATATTGGAAAACTCGCTGTTAATGCAGCGTGCATTAGTATTGATCAAAAACCACAGAGTCTGGTTGTGCTCCACTTCGCGTCTAGTGATTACCTCAGACTACCATGGAGTAATCAGTGAACGAAGCATCCATACATTTCAGGAACGATTGTGCACGGATGGAAGCTACCTAACATTTACACTGCAAAGCCATCGCAGACGTTTATACTTTCCGACAATCAAATGCAAGAACTTCAAACGGGTCAGGCCACAATACAGCATTGACGTCAGTCAGCTTTTATGAATGTTCGTGAGTGATTTTTTCGCGTGGTTCGTTACTGACGGCTTTATGCAGCAAACCACGATTGTATAATGCGGTCACGTCAACATTCGTCGTAATCCAGCAGGAGATTTAGCAGGTTGGGCACAACGCTGTCAAGCGTACATCCTTCAGGATATATCTGATTTCGGTACAGATCTGTAGAAAATACCTAACCAGCCTACTGCATTTAAGCTCAGCACACAGAGGGCCCGTCAACAACATGAACATCCTTCAGCTGATTGACCCCATTTCATGTCAAGTATGTTAGTGAAGTTCACTGCTTCAGCACAAATAACACCCTCAGGGACAGGTGTTCGAACACATCTCCCACTCATCCATATGAGCTACCTAAGAAACAGCTTTGTTGGCCTCGTCGTATAATTATTCCACTGGTAAGCGACATTCATTTCGAGATGACCTAGGCTCTACGTATTCGCTGTTTCCAACCCTGTTCTCTATGACATTCCGAACCGCTTATCAGGATGCTCCCGTAGATTTGGCCACTGGAATTTGCGTAGCACGGGTTTACGGGATATTTCAGAAGTCATCAACCTCTCGCAAACGAAATGTTTCGCTCCGTCCTCAACGTATCGATGTGTTTTGGGACGTGAATGAATCACGGATAGCGCCAATATTTGGTGTTCCACACTGTCCATCTGTGGTGGTTCAGGAGCTGAACTGTATACGTGCAAGCAAAGTCTGATAGATTTCAGTGCTACACACTCATCTATCACCAGAAACAAGGGTGCGTCACGCAGCAAGACAACCGAACAATCAGACTGCAATCCATGATCGAGTACTTACGAATTGAACCGGTCATTCCGAGACGTTACGGTGTCCGACCAATAGCCGACCTTACGATGAAGTGATAGTTGTGGGATATTATGGAGCAACTGTATTAATGGTAATGGACATACTGGTACGATTTGAACGCAACCAACATTTCGTCGGAGCCCTCACGTTCGGACAAAACCTCCATCTAACCAACGTCAAGAAGGAACGGAACGGCTTGCCTGAATGCAGAGGCAGCGTTTGAGTATACACGGGTTTACTCTTCAACGGTCTAACTTCCCGAAGTCCTACCAGTGATTCAGACCGTGCTCAATTGGTCCAACGAAGTCAGTAATTTCACTCTAACTGAAGAGTCCTGATCACAGAGTTATCAACTAGAGTGAACATAGCAATTACCTGCAAGTCTCCTTCCATTTGAACACTGTTCACGCGGGATTGTGGCTGAGCATTTGAATGCGTTTTATCGGCCGTGACTAGTTTGAGGTTACGAGCGTTGTATGTGACATGTTAGCCTCACAAGCGGGAGAACCGGAGTGTGAATTTTGGTCTGGACTATGATGCACATTTCTAGTGAGTGCCGACAAGGGGGAAACTCGAAATCCAGTCTTGTGTTGCATGTCGAATTAGGGCAGCAGCGAATGCCATCTGATTGTGAAACTGCCATGGCATGTACATGGTGATTAATTTGTAGCAATCGAAATCCACAAGTCAAACCGTAATCGAGACAATAGTAAAGAGCTTCTTCGAAACGCACAGAAGGCAACCGGTTTGGCAGAGCAAACGAGGCGCGGGTTGATTGTCGTGTGAATGACCTCGGACCATTTTGCCATGTCGGGTTGATGGTACGTCAACAACAAACGTGGAGCAGTAGATGGGGCAAGCTGTTTTTTGGATTGGGTGGTGGCCACATCGATCGAATTCATGATAGTGCACTGGAGCCAGCTTGGAGTGTGTTCATCACTTCTAATCTCTAACTGGTACTCGTTTCTGCTAGTGTAAATTACTTAATGAACGTCACTATTCACTGATATTGTTGAGACGACTGTGCTTCCGTCAGGCATTTTGACTGTTTGTTGTCTTATATGACGGGGTAACACGTCTGCGTGCTCAAAACTCAATCCGTCCTCTAACCGCATTCGAAAATTTATCCTGATGACATCGCAGCCCGTCGTGGGAATCGATTAGCGGTACGTGCGGAAGTAATTTACTTGGGCTAAACATTGAAAGAATGGGCTTGTAATGTGTGCACACTGTAAACTTCCATCCATCAAGACACTCCGGACTGCCATTATTCCTAGTGCATGGAAAGAAAGCACGGTCACACTCATATTCAAGGCAGGTGACCGACAATCCCCGGTTAGCTTTCGGTCCATCTGACCTACCAGCAATTTCGGTAAGATAATGGAGTTCTTTTCAGCACTTCTCTTCAGTTGCTCTTTTTCCTTTCACTCAGCATGACCCCTTCCGAACCGATGATGCATAACAAATGTGCTTATCATGATGTGTAGCTCATCGGTAGGATAATTTCATGCTCTCACATCAGTTTTTGTTCTTTCCCCTGGGTCCACTGTCTCGATCCCTTATATTGATTGGTGAATCGCCGAATCCATCTTGACAAACAACTTCTAACTACGGATGTAGACCAGAGAACTACTTCTCTATTCCACTGTTGTTGTCTTCACGTGAGATTAGGCTACGTAAAACAAGTGAGACCACTCGACGTAAATCATTGGAATATTTGTACAAGATGACCATCTCAGAATTGCATTTCACCATATCTGTTGTAACTGTTTACTGCCTACATCGGCCTCCGGTTTTCAGCGGATTGTCTAGGGACAATTATAGAGATGACCTTGTCATTGTTCAGTTTTCCGCACAAGTCCCCTGGGACAGGCATCAGATAGTGATAAGTCTTTATTGCTTCGTTTGGGCCAGCTGACAAATCGCCGCAAAACAGTGGCAAACCATTTGCGTTTTGAACTATACTGTTAGCTTCGCCCAGACCGCAGTGACTATTAGGCAGTTGATTCTTATTTGTTCCAGCCAGCGAAGCAATTGGTGTATATGTAGGCGACTTTCCGTGGGAGAAAGCTTAGTTTGTACCTGGACGGAAGCACAATGTAGCCTTCACCTGTGTACACCAGCCAAGACCTTCGAAAACTTCTCACGCTGTGATTCTAACTCCGAAACCACGCTGGTTCCACTCTCTTATCTACCCGGTGAAATGGAGTTGAACTGAAGCCGCTTCATTACTGTAAAACGTTCAGTTTGTCAGAGCTCACGCATAAGCTGTTGCAATATTAACTGTGACCAACCGACGTCAACCAATTAAAACGACTGTCATATGTCGCATCGAATTTGTTTGTAGGAGGTGAAGGTTAGTACGTTTTGTAGCATCGCGTGCTGAATGTCGACGGCTGAATTGACTGAGTCACTGTCGTGGAACGTAATAACCAACAGACCAGTCAAATCGCGAAGTGCCTGTCATTCACTAAAAATCTTCAATTATAACTCTGTTTCTCCTTCATAAACAGAATGCTAGTCTTCTATCAGTGGGCGACGGCTTGGTGCCGCTGATGTCGCCGTTGTTCCGACGTTGTGTTTACAGCAGCCAGGTGCGTGACGCTGGCTACCTTTGTATTTGATAAGAAAGTAGATTTTTGAAAGCTAGACAGATTTAGCGGCAGAATGACTTAAGTTACACATTGAATATACCCAGTTTATCAATCCAGTCCATGCCTGGCAAATTCAACCTAAACACTGTAACGAGTATGGCGGCAGCATAAAAATTTCCTTCTGAAACTCATAGTATAATTGTCCTACGACTAGGGCTTATTTTTTTCAGGCATTCCGTGCCACTTGTCTGGCTATTGCGTGCCGGTCCGTGTAAACTATCCCAATTTTCTCTGGGTTAACTAAGTAACGGAAGACGTGTCTGATTGCAGACTTAAATCAAATGATCAACAGTGCAATTCCGGGTGGATCGTGAGTGATAGTCAGATTCTTTTGCTTTCATCCGAAATGAATTCCTGTTGTAACTTATCTTCTGACTGGATCTCGTAATCACTGTTAAGCTGTTTTCCATGTTGCTGCTCATATGTTGCTCTCTAGACTCTGCAAATTATTTTTGGCATACTCATCTGAAACTCGTACATAATTTAAGGGCATATAGGTCAGAAGTTCAGAAGTCATCTTGTATACAGCGCGGACTGATCATTACGTACACTTAGTAGGTTTATGTCGCTCCAGCGGTAGAGTAACTTTGTTCAGTGTCTTACCAGCAGAGGAAGAAAATTCAGTTTTACAAAAACAGTAGAACAAGAACTGAAAACCATCTCTAATGCGTTAAGAGAACACAGCTATCTCTACCGACTTATGGTCCGGAAATTGGTCGTTATTAAACCACATTTTCCAGTTAACACTGTGCCGTTTTCATCCGCCTACAGCTCAGCAGTGATATCGCGCCAGAAGAAATCACCCATCTATTATAGTATATCCTTAGACGCACCTTCCCAGCGGCAGCATCACGGATCTGGTTCACCGCTTGTTCTCAGGATACTTTTAGTCTGAAATGCAAAGCTGCCTGTCTTCGACCAATCTGCGGTTGCGTATTATTTTCCCTTCTCATGTACAGCCGACTGTGTGAGTCGGATGACTAGCCGTTTATTCAAACAAATCAACACAGGCTTTAACAAAACTTTTAAAGACTCAGTAGTTTTATATCCTGTTGGTGTTGGCTATCGCGTTGACTTCAAGCGGGCCTTTCGCACAGCTTACAAGGTTCCTGCCAATCATCTCAAGATGGCCAGGCGACGAACGTTAGCTACAGCGGAATTGCATAATACTCGATTACGTAATCCGGTCCCTTATCTTCAGGAGAAGTTCGCACAGACCTTGAAGTTGTCGAGATCACCGGTCACATCATTAACTTCAACCTCAACTGCTGTAATTATACCCAAAAACTGCTCATCATCCTACCTAGAGACAAATCTCTTGATTGGCCCATCAGTTTTTTTGTGGTTTTGTACCCTATTGTTCGGAACAACGAGAGTTTTCTTGAGATTTATGTAATTTTATCGAGCATATATAATTGTATCGATTTGATTAAGACTAATTAAAAAATTTGTCCATCACCGCTGTCTTGTATTACAATGAATTACCCCGTACACGGTTCACCACAACTTGCTTTAGCCAGGGAGGGTAGCTTTCAGGAATGGGAAACGCTATATATGGCCTAGATAAGGTGAATAGCTAAGCAAACGTTTGGTGGGTGCCCATTAAACATTCTCCGAAGCTAGCCTGTGTGACTCGTGCGGGTGTCTGCATATAAACGTGAAATACTTGAACACAAATCATGTGTATATCGTAGTTCTAAATGTTTAGCGGAAATAAAACGTTATTGTTTTAAATAGTCCCATTTCTGCCCCGCTTTACCTAAGTGGAAAGATATACTTTCAGAGAAATTAAATGGCTTGCGGTAGCGTACGCCCAGGTCGTGCAATGAGATGGCAGGTGGAGTGCTATGACCCTTCAGCTATCTAAAGCCGTAGGGTTTATTACATCCACACGTAGCAATGTTGGATTAGCTAACTGAAAAATTCAGCACCCAGATTGACATTAAGGCTTCAGTGATATGAGACCTTGTGTAACTGCTGAGCAAGCAGTGGAACCACCGGATAAGAGCGTGTAACCAACCCTATTTTCAGAAATGAAACTGGTTTGCTTCGTTTTGTGGCAACACAGTTCATTAATGTGTACAAAGAAAAACCAACGGTCCGATATCGTTTTCCTCAGTCACCCCACTGGACGGTGTACTGGACAATCAGCGGGCCTCCCATACTTTTCCTGTTTATATGCATCCTTCAAGGTATGAGGCGAGCCAAGTGAGTAAAGGATCTTGTATACCGGTAGGTGTTACTTTGCGTATGCATCGCTGGGATGACAATTACATGAGCAGGATTGGTAGATTCGTAATGGGGTAGTGGAATTTCAACTAATACCTCATTCGCGAGAGTCCACTGAGGAGACCATACCGGATTTAGTTCACTCATTTACTTTATAAAAATGACTCAAACATGCAACATATTGAAGAGTGGTTAATATGACAGTAGTTGGTAACTTCTCATCATGGGCCAACTTTTTTCACTGAGGTCTGATTATGGATATTTTGGTCTAGGAGGGAAAGTAGTGGGAAAGAATGTGTATATAGATAATGCTGAACTGAGGTAATCTCTTCACCTCCGTGTTTGAGAGCAACCGTATTGATAATATCAGTACCAGGATGATAAAGGGATTGACGATAGTTGATTGTACTCACCTGTTCATGGAACCACTGGGAACACAGCTTATCAATGCACTGCAGGATTTAGAAACAGGGAGTTGTCTTCAGTGATGAGAGAAGAGTAAAGACATGAATTAAAAACCACACAGATTTTAACTTCTTTGTCAACAGTCTTTTTGTCCATAAAAATAATTACCAAGATGTTGGCATCCTTTTGTTGTATAACAGGCAGTTTCGTTGTGAGTAGTATACTACTCACAAGTAGTGTATTACCCACAAGGGACATTCAGGAGGAAAAAGGACAAGCCCCGAGCACGACGGACAAGAAGAGACTATCGAAACAGTGTGTACATGATGTGTGAGAACTGTCACCAAGGCGAATGACCACGTACTGTCACCCAATGTATGTGACTGCAGGTCCGTCGTGCAAATGAGTGTGCGCGTTTGTGGTTTAGTTTTTGACATGACCTATACGGGAGTTTGCGCAGTAAACCAACACGTTGGACAAGCATCTTTTGCGGACACAACAACTGATGCCGTGACGAACGCGAGGATGAAGATTCCCTGGCCACAGCCGTTCGAACATAGAGACGTCCGGACGTTCCTGGAGGACGTGGCCGAAGTGGTCGGAGTCAAGACCGACCGTGGGAAGCTGGATGCCCTGCGGACGCTGGTGAAGGGCAGGGCGAAGGCGGTGCTGGACGCAGCGCGAAGAGGCCCTGCGAAGGNCGTGAGGTATGCAAATACTTCACGAGAGAGTTAGATCAAAATAGCCTTAAATTCACATTATCCGGAAGGTTCATGGTCGCTGGATGCATGCAATCAGTCTGGGTCTGTTTGTTGTGGTCCATTGGACTCTTCGGAGGCTGATGTACTGAATTCGGCCAGTGATGATAGGTGGCCATATGAGTCGTTCTGTAATTCAGATAAACTGCATCACACATCCTTATTCTTACTTCAGCTGCTGTCGCCAATTCCCCTGTTGTTATTCATTTCGAGCCCAGTGAAATTGTTAATCCCAAAATTAGACATATTCCTCTCATAGCTTCTCTCACTTGACACTATTTCTGTTATTCCCTGATTGGCAAACAGTCGTTTTGCTCCGACCCAACCAATGACCGTTGTTTAAATTGGCTCGATTCCGTTTTGTCGTCCGTATTATTGAGCGGCGCCCAGCTGCATATATCGGTATGGGCGCAAATTATTTGTCCAGGTTTTGAGTTAATTCCCCATTCATGGAGAGGAACTTCATTTTCTCGTGAGGCAAATTAACTGGTGCCACATCAGATATACTTCCCGGCAGCGCCTTATCAGGTGCCTGATCAGGGCAGATAAAACAGGGGCGCACGTAAACAAAATCTGGCAGTGGGAAGTACGGAGCAGAAAATACGCAAGGTTAAGTTGCTACAAGCAAACCATATCAATATCCAATAACATACTAATTTTAGCGGTAGTGGGAGAAATGATTTACCGTGCGCATAGTTCGAATGGTGCTGTCAGTGCTCGCAGTGAAGCCTCGCAACTTTGCAGAGAGGATTTTGAGTGTAAGAAGAGAAAAGATCACCAAGGGGGGATAAATGAAGACAGTGAACCTAGTCATCGCTTTCCCATCGACCACACGACAGTCTTCATTTCACGTTGACGGCTCATTTAACAGCGATCTCACTGCCACGAACGGTTCATTTCGAGAGCTGTCACCGCCATGGAAGGCTGAAAACCTCTTCACTCATTTCTGCAGTACTAACTATGTCGAAAACTAAAGCAATCTGTGATGCAGAGAAGTCTGTTGATGCTGCAGCAGGTGAGCGATTACTCAAGGTAGCACGACGGGTTACCGCACACCCTGGGTAGTTTTTCATGCAACTCTTATCGTTACATGCTAGTCAGTGCTGTTCCACCGTATTCAACTTCATGCTTCCTTCTATGTGTATCACTATATCAACCCTCACTAGCCCACAACTTTAGAACTATTGCCTTCATGGCATTGGCTAGTTTGGAGGACTGAGTAGACCTTGATTTCCTCTCCCATGTGCATTGCTATTTTAAGGTCTCGTCACTGTTTCTCGCTGACCAGCTGGTGTGTAACAAAACTCTGTCACTTGATCTAATGGAATGAGGAAACACACTGTTCATAGATACTACTAAATGCTGCTCGAAGTTGGCCAGCAGGAACAGCAAAACATGGCTCACGGCTTCCGTGAATTCTGATCATACCGTAATTTCGACCCATAATTCCCCTTAGGCCTTCACCAACGACTGAGAGACAACAACATCGGCTGTCTGTTAATTTTGCACCATCTATCAACCAGCACCTGTTAAGCTGGATATCGTCACTCCGAAACCACCTCCCAAACACACTTGGCGGTCGCTGGCGAACGAACAACCGACGGAAGCCCCAAAACTCAGGCTATTGCGGTGTCTTCCTGAATTCTGCCAACGACCAAAACCCATGATTATTTATGCAGTACCAAATGGTCTCTGTTAGCATCACAGGTCAATTTTGCTAGCAAATCTGATCCAAACGATATAGTTGTTAACCTTTAGTTGGAAACCCACGTGAAAGCTGTATGAGGACACGTTATTACCTCCAGTGGGCTGAGATATGGTTTTCAAGCAACCGCAGCACACCCGTTTATCGCAGCCAGTCCTCGCAACTGATAGGACGCAAGGCACAACCGCTCCACGTCAGGGTGCCCCGTTCCAAATCACACGTCATTATCTCTCGTTAGTTGACGTACTAGAGAACACTGGGCAAACAAGGTGACCTCGCCCATTCCAGCTTCAACCAAACAAAGAAACTGTGCTCCACGGATTGCGCAAAATCAGACAAGTTGGACGACCGCCCTTTATCTGCATTACTCTTGATAACCACAAGGGTATTGGGGATGCCACTTTGAGATCTTCATGTTCTCATTTTTACGCTGGAGGCCCTACGAAAGCAGAGCCCGACTAGGCGTACACCATTATGGAGGGGCCGAAGCTGACCTACCACAGTCCTGATGCGTTCTCTTGCCTGTAACCTCGTACACCACGGCATATTCGAGCTTCTCACTGTTGTAAAACAGGCAGTTTCGTTGTGAGTAGTATACTGCTCACAAGTAGTGGCGACGTTCAGGAACAAAAGGACAAGTTCCGAACACGACGGACAAGAAAAGACTATCGGAACAATGTGTACATGCTGTGTGAGAACTTTCGCCAAAGCGAATGACCACGTACTGCCACCCAATGTATGTGAGTGCATGTCTGTCGTGCAAATGAGTGTGCGCGTATGTGGTTTAGTTTTTGACTTGACCTATACGGAGCTTTGCGCAGTAAACCAACTTGATGGCCAAGCGACTTTTGCAAGTGATCGTGGCATTGGGGCAGTACTCAAGCAAAAGGATGGAGTAATCGAGTATGCCAACAGAGTCCTGACACCAACAGAGCAGAAGTATTCGACTATTGAAAAGGAATGTTTGGCAATCGTCTGGGCACTGGACAAGTGGAGGCCATACCTGTTGGGTCAACAGTTCCACGTGGAGACGGATCACAAACCCCTGGAATGGATCATGACTGCGAGGGACCCGAGAGGCAAATTAGCCCGATGGGCATTACGTTTACAGGAATATGACTTCACGATCAACCATGTGCCTGGTTTGAGCAATTGCGTCGCGGATTTTCTTTCTCGACCACAAGTAGACGACGAACTCCCCAAAGTGACCTTTGGAGTCAACGGCTTAATAATGGAGCAGGACCCACAAACGCTAGTACGCCTACAACGTCAAGATAAGGTCCTCCGGAAAGTGATTGAAGCTCTGGCAAGAGGCGTGAGAATCCCCACAAATACTAAGGATGAGGAGCTGAAAATAATCGCATCCCAATGGAAAAGAGTTGGCTTAAACAGTGCAGGCGTATTGACATGGCAGCGTGGCGTTGGGCACCCGTGCGTGGTAGTCATCCCGAGACAACTGAGGAGGAAAGTGGTGGCAGACTGCCATGAAATGGCACACACCGGATGCACTAGGACGTACGATCTGTTGCAACAAAGAGCATATTGGCCGAAAATGAAAGAGGATGTGACAACTTACGTGCTTGCATGCCAACAGTGTCAGTTACTGAAAAGCGACAATCGGGGAGCCCAACAGCCCTTACAACCAATACCAGTCTCCGAAATCGGTGAACTCTGGTCTATGGATCTTATGGGCCCATTTCCACTGAGCGCCCGCGGTAACCAGTACGTTCTGGTCATGACGGAACACTTTACCCGTTGGATCGAAGCGACTGGCGTTCCGGATCAGAAAGCATCTACGGTGGGAGATATGGTGATGAAGCACATTGTAGCAAACCACGGTGTACCAAAGGCGATCTTGACGGATCAGGGACCATGCTTCGAAAGCGATGAGTTTCGAACACGCATGCAACAACTGGGAATCAAGCGCATCCGAACGACGCCGTATCACCCACAAACGAATGGCCTAACTGAGCGTAACAACCGAACGGTCAAAGAATGGTTATCAGCCAAAGGAGGAGACTGGGAGTCTGCGTTGCCACTGATGTTATTGGCCTACCGGGCGTCTGTGCAGGCGAGCACGAAGAAATCTCCATTTCAATTGATGTACGGTGGAACCCCTCGACTTCCGGTGGATCAGGACATTGGGGTATGGCCAGAGTGCATTGATTCCACTAAATAATTGGTAACCGAAAGAGAAAGAGCCAAACGAAATCTGAAAGCATCACAGGCACGCACAAAGGAGCAATCTGCAGGGCAACGGTTCGGCAAGACTAGAATGTTCAACCTAGGAGAACGGGTGAAATATCGAGACCATCGGAACACGGGTGCCAGCGGTCCGAAATCAAGAAAACGTTTGCCTAAATGGTAAGGTCAGTATTCGGTAATATCCAGACAGGGCCCAGTATACACGATCAAGAAGGACGGCGAGAGGAAACGAGTGCACGCCAGTGAGTTAGCAACGTGGCACGAGATGCCGGTGCGACGAACCAGAAGATCAATAATCTGGGAGAAAACACCGCGTCGATCGGAGAGGATTCGTCGACAAATTCGAGGGAACCAAGGAACCTCAGAAGGGGAAGGAGTGTTGTATAACAGGCAGTTTCGTTGTGAGTAGTATACTACTCACAAGTAGTGTATTACCCACAAGGGACATTCAGGAACAAAAGGACAAGCCTCGAACACGACGGACAAGAAAAGACTATCGGAACAAGGTGTACATGCTGTGTGAGAACTTTCGCCAAAGCGAATGACCACGTACTGCCACCCAATGTATGTGAGTGCATGTCTGTCGTGCAAATGAGTGTACGCGCTTGTGGTTTAGTTTTTGACTTGACCTATACGGAAGTTTGCGCAATAAGCCAACTTGTTGGCCAAGCGTCTTTTGCGGACACAACACTTTTAGTGTTTCTGCATCTCAGAAGCTGAGCCAACCGCATGTATTTCTGTCTGTTATTGTGTCTCCATCATTGGCCGGCTGGAGAGAAAGGCTCCACTCTCAGACTTGCCGGTCTTATTCCTTCGGGTTTACACTGGATATGTGGTGTGTTGGTAGAACTGCAATTGGTGCAGCGCAAGCCAATTACAGTGATGGATAAGCGCAGGCGTCCTTTGACTTCGGTCACTGTGACAGGCTAATCCGAAGCGGATGTCGCCAACCGTATTGTTTCTCCTTCTGTTACTAGAATCATCCTATTTTTACGCCCTGTATTAATAATCATGTTTTTTGCTTGGATATCACAAAAGAATTTTTCCACCTCGTCAGTTTGGAACTGCTGGTCTGCTTGAAGGGAGAATTTGGTATCTGTCACACACGTCGCGATGTTCTGTTCATTGTGGACTAAAATGTCCGTAGGAAGCATGAAGGGTTCATTGGGTCTTGTATTTACCATCTTCCAAATTTTGGTAACCTGGTTAGCTTCAGAGATGAAATTAGTTACGTGGTGGTCAATACACGAAAAAATTTTACAGACGGGCACCGTAGCATAGGAGAAACTAAAGGTTGAGACATGTTTCAGTCCAGTGGACACTAAAACATCCTTTCAGTTGGACGCATACAAGAATCTCGGTTTACCTTGCGGGAGTTGTGAAAGAGTCCCAAGGTAAATTAAGCAGGTTAGTTTGTTCACCGATCACTTTAAGTTGTGACGGTAAGTTCGATAAGCACCCAAGCACATTAGCAAGGTTTGTTATGTGACTATTAGTAGGGTTAATTGAACTGCATATGCTTACCAGGAGTAGCTCACAAGATTCTGTAGATATCAGTGGGGACAGAGATTAGTCAACCTTTTCAAGCGAAGGATAGTGAAACATATTTACAGAATATTTCTTTTCTGTACAAACTAGGTACATCCGATTTGTCCGATGTCACAAACTTCATGGAACACGTGATAACTCAAAGCGCCGACTTGTGTGTCTGAATTCTGTGTGGTATATCAAGCCTCAGTGGATAGGCATATATGGAAACTGGATGGTATGTTGAGAGGTATAATCACTTGCATCTTACTAAATGGTAAGTGAATATGCAAACACAACACTGCGCATTTTTCTCTATGGGACGTCAACTTCAGGCAAGTAACAAGTTTCCAAACAGAACAGTTATCTGATTCCAGAGACCCAAATGGTGTTGCTTAGTTTGACGCATTGATACCTGTTCATCACTGACTGAAGGAGGGGTACACATCTGGCTGTCGATAGGAACTTCTTGAATTGTCTACGGTGTAGGACGGAATGGACAACTATATGAAGGGAGTTTTGAATGGCATCAGACTGACTAGAGATAGATGAGGTTAAAATAAAAACATGACCACAATGACCGGAAAATTTGGATAGTTTTGCTTAGCCAAATCAGTGAGATATATCAGCGATTTTACTTGTGAGGCAGATCCGAATTTATGACGAAGTGATCGATACCTATGTCACAGAACTCAAATCAATGACAAAATCAATATCTCAGTAAACGCGTCTGTGACTCACTCACTTGGGACGGCATTGTGGTTGGAATCCATAACGAACAGCCCAAACATTTTCACCGGAAAGCTCTCATTGTTGTGAAACAACTGAATATATGGGAGAGAAGGTGCCGTAAGTCCAATGGGAACGTCTGAAACCTGTGGATGTTGATGGGCCTAATGGGAAAATTGGCTCAAGTGTTCAAGTGTAGATCACGAGACAACTGTTTTGTGAATGACAGAAATTTGATGGTTACGCTCCCGTCATCGGTTCGCTTATTAGTCGCCAATTTTCTTTGCTCGTGTATTCTAGTTTCTCACTGTAGTAATTACAATTAATGCTCGCAAGGGCTGACTGGTCACTTTCAGGGGTGCACGACAGTCTTTTTTATCTATAACGTCTACTTGTTGAATAATTATTCCCTTGCAAGTAGTCTGTTAGGAAATACCTTGCTATCAATAACGCGGAACGTAACAAAAATGAAAAGTCCCTGTGCTAAGATGTTTGGTACTGGGCGGTCGGCTAACTTTCAATTTGGTTCAGGTGTCCCTGGTAACAATCCTCAGGTAATCATTAATGGCCAATTTGCAAGTAAAAACATTTTATCGAGTTGGGAATATTGAACTGTTCCTGATATGAACTTAAAAGCGTAACAACAGTAGACGAGATAAATTCGGGAAACGACACGGAGAATAACCCTTAATTTGTTATCGTCGATAAAACTCTATGCTTGATTTCAGTTTGCATGTTATTCGTCGTCTGTGTTTGTTTGCTTGTGTGAAAGCCAGACCACCTCAGACATCCCTGACTCGCACTTGTTATTTAAAGTCTCATTTAAGTTGACGTGTTGGTTATGTACATTAAACGCTAGTTGTATCATCCAGAGCCGCAAGATTAGCTGTTACAAAAGTACAGTTTGCTTTACAAAAAGAGTTCCCTGAGGGATGAAAGGTATTTTCAAGTTGACCATCACTCACGTTTGATCGCAGCGTTCGCATTCAGTTAGACTTTCCAGCCAGCCTCTTTCGAAAAGAAGCACTAGACTCGAGTTTCGCTCTCATCAGAGCTCGTCAGTAGTGCATATCCTTGCCACGGCCGGGATTTGAACTCCGGACATTCCAATCATGAGGCAACCGTGTTAACCACTGCGCCATTGACCTCACATTA
>QNGE01005358.1:18945-40975 GCA_008508345.1 Paragonimus westermani
ATATATATATATATATATATATATATATATATATATATGGTACTGCGCTGTTTTCTTTCCTCTGAACTCACCGAACCTGCAGTGAGACTTGATGGGAGATTCCCACAGCCGGGGAACCCTGCTAAGGAAACCGCCACCTTATTTCAATTTTCGAGATTGCCTACCCGCTCAGGGTGGGTTGCCATGCAAAGAAAGGAAGGTCTTCATCTTGAGAGTAACGTATTATCTGGTATGTCAAGTGCACAAAGCACGCCAAACATGTAGTTCCAAAAATGTCCAGGTAGGGAATATTTTGACACACTTTTGATTAACAGCGAAAATAGTGCCTTATAATGGTGGAGCATTTCAGAGACTTCTTTGAGACCAACGTCCAGGCTACGGACACCACTCAGTGAATTAAAAAAAATATGATGTCACTTTGTTTGTCATGGAATACCACAGAAGCGGATGTCTGATAACCCATCGCGGATGACTGTTGTGGAAATTCTAGATTTCAAGAAGGTGGATTTTCATACGTTCATGTGCTAGCTCACGTCATACTCAAACGAATGTAAAAGTCGAAGAAAAAAAGAAAAAAAAACTCAGGATCAAGGCGATCGGTTTCTTTTCTGACGCCGGGAGAAGAGATAATGATGTACCATAAGTCATCGGAGTGATACAAAATTTTCACCACAAAGGAATTCAAGCTGAACTCAATTTTTGCAGCAGTTTCGAGTCTATAGGAAACCTGTCAACTTCGAGCCCTCCCTCTTGATTTTTCCGATCTGTCTTTGATGTTTCGATTTTCAAGTCAAAACACCATCGGAAGAAAACAAATGCATTTTGATTCCAGGGTGGACCTGTCGTTATCCAGTTCTAGCTGCAGTAATCAGCAAGGTTTCAATTTACTACTAGTCTTCTACCAGACCACACACGGTATAACACTCTCCGCTCGTAAATTCGTCGATCTCCACTCCCACTGTTTCATTCTCACCGAAGTGGTAAGCCATTGTCGTTTGTTTTCACTTCACTGAGGCACTTTTCACCGTGCTGTTTCTCATTATCACTATTCACCGCACAGGATACAGTTTAGGAATGTTGTTTCTGCTTGCTTTTTAATAAAAGCCATAGGTGTTCAAGTTGACTCTTCGGTATATAACCCCCCGAAACAACAAATTTCAGGTGGGTGCGAAATGTGTAGAGAGTTTGTGCATCAAGTGTACTAGATCCGTGGACTCCAACCAGCAGTGACCACGATGTCAAGGATGCCAACGTGGAAATTACAGGGCATGCGAACCCCACATTATAGTCGCGCTTCATTAAACGTCACCACCTGACATTGCTGATTGTCTGGTTTATTAGTATAATAAGTGCGGAACAGCATTTGACGTAGTCTCGCCTGGTGAATGTCTGACTAATGACTCCAATCATATCCTTACCTCTCCCATTAAGGCGCGCGGTGCTCACTCAAACAATAAACTCTTGACGAATAACGTCTATTTTCAGACAGTCAGCTAAATCTCGCCACGGCTTCCGTTTTGCGTACGACCTCAACAGATCTATTCAGAACCGCTGAAGTCCAGCAATTAGTCAGTGAGACCGAAGTGTTTACCTCCATCAGTGTTGATCACGATCACCTCAGCAGTACCGTATGGGTGACAAGTAGCGGCAGAAAACCGATGAAGCTAAGTCTTCTGCTATGAGAAACCCGTTGACCTGAAGTAATCAACAAGTTCAATGAGGGAGAAAAAAAGTGAGGATAAGGGCAGCTTCAGCGACGCTGGGGTTCAGTTGGTCACTGAGTAGTTGTCTGAAACAGTTGATTCTGGGAAACGAGTGGATGTTATCCTACTAGGCTTCTTGAAAGCCGTCTATAGAGCAGACTACAGTACAGTGCTTTCCAAGATGCAGTGGCACGGAATCGGAAGGAAGCTTCGACAGCGGTTGGGGGCGTACCTCAGGGACTCGCCTTCTTCGTCCGAGTTCATGGCAGTTACCCAACAATCCGGAAAGCCCTGTGCGGGGTGCCGCAACGGTAGATTTTAGGATCGTTGCTGCTCATCCTACATTTCATTCGAACGCCATCGTGTTCACCTTCGAGCGTTCTGTCTTATGTAGACGAGAAGCAAATTTGAAAAGTCACTAGGATTGGTTGGTCCCCCCCCACCCTTGGCGCCTTCAATATGAGATAAGGCAAATATATCTGAGAACTGTCGTATATATTCAGTCCACCTACTCAGCTGACCAACTTCTGATAGGAAAACAATCAACATACAAAGAACTACGCAAATCAGTAAGGTTGACGTGTTGTGGTGTATCTGTCTGTTTGCTGTGCTAGACGAGTACCTGTCTGTCTGTATGGCCCGTTGTGTCCCGCTGGTAAGCACCTGTGTTGAGCGTGTTTGCGACTTCCTGGAGTAAACAGCTGGACTCTTGCACCATGTCATTTTCAACTGGCAACTATTCGCCTATCAACCATTTGTTCGGGCGCCTGTTTGAAAACTTCGGGACGGCTATAGCGACTATTGTAGGCAAAATTTTTGATAGTCGCATTCATTTATGCATATTCAATGATTTCGGTTGTTTTTCCCTACTTTCTGGCCCGATTTGTTTCTCTGAACGCTGTGTTTTCCAGGGTTAATGCCAATTCAACGGGGGTTAACGCGCGGAGTCCCCGTTCTTCGTTATCGATCGGCTTTCGGTAGTAACAGCTGGACTGGTTCCAATACGGTATTCTTAAATTCAATATTGTCTCCGACAAAATCCTCGTTCCGTACTACCCAAAGTGGGTCAGTAACAAGTCGGAGGCTATTCCGGATTTGCCGGAACTCGTGGGAACCGTCGAAAGGTAAATTGATTGACCACAAGGTCAAGGTCACCCATTAGCATCTTTCATCTGTGCCGGTGGGAAGAAGAGTCACGTCGTTGTACAAGGTTAGAAGTAGCGTAGTTTGCCGATTCTGTACACAAACAATGAGAGCACATCTTCGTGTTGCAAGTGTTTTATTCTGTTCTGCAACGAATTTGTCCGCTTTACTGAACAAACCCCAAAAGCTACATAGATCAATATATAAACGGTTTGTGAGTAATGGTCGCGAAATTTACAGGACCGTAATTAATGGCTTACTAACGAACGTTGGAGGAAGTTTGTCGTTGAAGGTGTGGTGGCTTTTCAAAGTGACTTAATTTTTGTTGGCTTTTGCTGTAAAACCTGACACTTTCTGTTGAAACATGTTCGTTTAATCCACTTGTATACATTATTTCCGCCTTTGTGGAAATTCATTTTCCGGCGCTTGTCGAATGTACACCCTCTCCTTCCACGGTCTTAGTAAACTATAAAGCAATGCGCCGTTTGCTGACTCCTGAACTATTGTCATTGGGCAACTGACCGAACGAAGGGGTGAACCTTTGTGGGAGCATCCCACAAAGTGGTAAGCCCGATCAAAGCATATTCGCTCAAAATTGGTTCGCCACTTTTATTCGACTATCCGATGTATTTTATCCATGTATTTTCGTTTTACACCACTTGCTGTGGAGCTTTTTGATATAGACTATTTTTGTACCCCATTTTATTTTTGCTGACCGCGTTGCTGTTTTATTTAACCATTGGGTCGACTGAGTTTTCGTATTTAGTACTGCATTTAATATCCCCATTTTGATTTATTACAAACTACTGAGCGTCTACCATATCTGTTGAAGACGTTATGCCCTTAGATTTGTAAACCGTTGGCACAGTCATCCTAACAACTCTTCCATTCTTGGAATCGGACCCGTTTTGTGTTCCGTCTACCTCGAGGCAGAGTCTGTCCGTCAACGAGTTGCGTCTGATCAAGCGAAGTTCAGTCAGTTGGTGTCTGGGCTCTAGGAGGAAACCACGATGCAACTGCATAACATCCTTCTTACTTGGCCTGCGGAGCATCGCTACCACACCCTCAAGCTGGAGGTACTCAAGCCGGTAATAACGTCAGAGCGAACCCGATCACAGCAGTTTTCAATGGAATGCAGTGCAACTCTGTGCTCCTCAGTGAGGTGTAACAGCTTCCTGGTGGCTTCCACGTGAGCGAGTCACTTCTATGGGAGCTATGGATAGAGAGACGGCAGAGGGCAACTCAGATTATTTTATCTGCAGTCCATTCTCATGTGCTACCAGGGACTGCGAGATCGCCAAGCAAATGGCCCAGTATTTCCAGCTATTTCTGAAAAGTGTTAGTAATCCCAGCATAAGTGCCATCCCAACGTCTTCTGCGGGACAACCTGTAAGTTTTTACTCAGCAGACCTGACGTAGATCGAAGTCCTGCCAGCAGAAGTAGTTGCATTGTGCAGGGACTCAGGCACTATGACAGTTAGCCACTTATGAAACGGATTTACATGTCACCCTCGCATTAACAGGCTGCTCTGCCGACGTAACTCACAGCCGCCTGGTGGCCGCTGAGGGTGTCATTGTGCTGAAGCCACTAAGTGAACAATACTTTGTTCTTCCACCCACAACCTCAGAGAAACAGGACTTCCGACGCCTAATGGCGACTGACAGATGCATCCGCTTTCAGTCATCTTGTGTTCGTTTGGGATCTCCCAATAGGGCCTGCGTTTCTGATAGGCACATGAGCGCAGGGTATCGCAGTCTTACGATGCCGTTCCAAAGCGACAGAGTCAGCCGGTCCCCATCTCTGCGCCACCAATAGCGTCGTTACAAAAATACTCCGTCACCAGTCGTTGGCACCGGATTTGGGTTTCCTGTAAAACTACCTTCGGATATACGTTGTCAGCTCTGTTTCATTGTCTTTCATCGGTATCGGTTCCCACCAGCACTTTGACCTTTTAGTCCATGACCCTGCTAGCACCAATTAGGGATTCAGTTTAGGGGTGAATTAGGGCTAATTTCGGGAAAGTTTAGGGATGGATTCTTTTGACCAACAGTGTTTTGGTTGCTGAGAATGTGCCTATTCACCTGTGAGCCGGTTTACTCCGTATTTATAGACTACATGAAGTAACTAACACAAAGGAATTACATTAAACTCCAGGAAGTTTCCGTTATACGTATAAACTAGTTTTCAGTCCGTTACACCTGTAGGGTTGCGTTAGGGATTTTGTCCCAAATCCTTAACAAACCCCTGAACAAATCCCTGATCAATCCCGAGATCACTTAGGGATTTGTTGGGGATTTGGGACAAAATCCCTAACGCAACCCTACAGGTGTAACGGACTGAAAACTAGTTTATACGTATAACGGAAACTTCCTGGAGTTTAATGTAATTCCTTTGTGTTAGTTACTTCATGTAGTCTATAAATACGGAGTAAACCGGCTCACAGGTGAATAGGCACATTCTCAGCAACCAAAACACTGTTGGTCAAAAGAATCCATCCCTAAACTTTCCCGAAATTAGCCCTAATTCACCCCTAAACTGAATCCCTAATTGGTGCTAGCAGGGACGCGACGCCCAGAGCTAATAGACGCCGTTTCACGCCTCCACAATGACGGCATACGCACAACCGTCGCAGCTGTCTACTCTGTTTATGAAAAACTGACTGATTCACTATCTCTTGCCGAATTTTTTAGCGGTTCTCACAACCACTCCAAGCTCTGGAAGTTTGCCCCGCTGAGACCTTCACTGTTGCACATAACATCAATACAAAAGATTCACAGGCATCGGATAGACCACAGGAGTTGGCCCCTGAGGAACTCAAACTCGCCAGGAGAGGATCCAAACGCATGCTGGAAGACATGGCTATTTGCCATTCCTGTAGCTCCTGGGCGTCACCCTGCATATTGTTATTAAAACTCCAAAAGTTAAGACACTTACCGTGACTACTGTGATTCTAGTGGTTTGACAGTCCAGATAAGATTCCCGTGCACCGCATGCAGGATCTTACTATATACATCGCGGAGGAAAATACCACCAGCGAAATCGATTCCATCTACGCTCATCGCCAGGTCCTATGGCAACCGAAAACTTAATTTATGACGCTTTGAATATCCAACTCCATCTTTTCGAGCTTTTGTGAGTGATATTTGGAGTTACCAATGTCTCCCGGGCGTTTCGGCGCTATATGAACAACGTCAGTCGCAGTTTCGACTTCGTTCACATTATCGACAAGTTCGTCTCTGGTGTGCAGAGCCCCCGTGAGTGCGAAGTCTGCTGAACATTCGGTTCCAACCAGAGAAACAGCGGTCGTGAAGATAGCATTTTTCAATAAGATGCAGAGCCACAAGAAAAAAGACTAGAAACTAGAAGAGAGAAACTAACAGCAAACCACGCCACTGAATCCATCAAGTTTTCACTGTTTTAAACCAACAGTTTCGGTAGGCACAACCAAACGCAACAGAACACGTAATAATAGAGCGATAAGGTGTAACCGACACTAAGCTACATGCAAACAAAATTTCACAAGTGAATGGTAAGTACAGGCAAACTGCGCGATAACAAACTCGAACAGGTGAACTATACCAAGTCCAGGTAATATGTCGAAATCAATGTTAATCGGAACAGCAACCTGTCTCGCGCCTGGTTCGAGTTGGCGTGGGAAGGTTTGCGGTCACCATCAGGGAGACTTCGAGTGCAACGGAAAAACAATCAGCAAGAATGGAGTAAATGCGACCAGGGAACGTGGCCACCAACTGTCTACTAGTCAGGTGACAGCCATCATGCGCTTAAGGGGCGCAGCGTTCTTAGTGGTCATCACCGCGCGATAGCAGACAGATTAATAAAATTCAGTATGGAGTGACGAGCAACGTTAATAAATTAGAGATGTGGAGGGTGGAAAGAACATATAAATAAGAGTAACTCTGGAGGTTTTCTTAGTAATCGGTTCTTAAACAATCGCTCAAAATAACCGGTAAAAAATGAAGAATAACAAGTCGTTCGTTAAAGATTCACATGCACATAGGGTTGCGCGTAACCTAGCGATCCAGTGAATGCATTTCTTAATATCCAGCGGCAAGAACCATAACTTGGCCTAAAAACGGTTATCGATAAGGCGCTGTCGGGAAGTATATCTGATGTGGCACCAGTTAATTTGCCTCACGAGAAAATGAAGTTCCTCTCCATGAATGGGGAATTAACTCAAAACCTGGACAAATAATTTGCGCCCATACCGATATATGCAGCTGGGCGCCGCTCAATAATACGGACGACAAAACGGAATCGAGCCAATTTAAACAACGGTCATTGGTTGGGTCGGAGCAAAACGACTGTTTGCCAATCAGGGAATAACAGAAATAGTGTCAAGTGAGAGAAGCTATGAGAGGAATATGTCTAATTTTGGGATTAACAATTTCACTGGGCTCGAAATGAATAACAACAGGGGAATTGGCGACAGCAGCTGAAGTAAGAATAAGGATGTGTGATGCAGTTTATCTGAATTACAGAACGACTCATATGGCCACCTATCATCACTGGCCGAATTCAGTACATCAGCCTCCGAAGAGTCCAATGGACCACAACAAACAGACCCAGACTGATTGCATGCATCCAGCGACCATGAACCTTCCACGTAATGCGATGGACCGACTGATTGGGTTTAGTACCATTTGAACCTTGTGACATAGCCCCGTGGAAGCTGTTCCATTGATGTACAAGGCACTCTTGTTGTGACAGGCTGTAGTCAGGCCAACATACCCTTTGCACAGTTCTCGCCAAAGTGACACTGCTGCCCCAGTCGAACGGCAGACTCGCATATTAACTCCACTCCGACATTACATGGATGACCCTGCATAACTGTACAGTGTTGGCTGGGATTCATACAAACAAACTACTCTTGAAAAGCATTAAGGGTGATCTCGCGGAGAGTAACGTGTGCCCTTGTGAATACTGTGAGGCAAGGCTCACGCACAACTCCATGCTGTTAGAGTTAGCTATTGTCAGCTCCCTCCTCAAATGCAGCTCTTCAACCTGTAGCTGCTGGGGCGGCTTGATGGGCGGCCACAAATTCTCCAGTCCCCACAAAAATGCCGGATCATTCTACCTCCTGTAAGTTTTTAAGAACACTTCCGGCAGACAATTAGAGGAGCTGTGTCCAACTGGTTTAGCGCAGAAGGAACATGTCGCCATTGACGAACCTGAATGTAATCGTGAATTAGTTGGACGCGGTTCACTATGTGCGTTACGGAACGATAAGGAGTGTCTGTCAAGTACTATAACACGATGACGAAGTCTGTCCGAGACGTGGTTTTGTCGAAGGTTAACCTAAACCCATTCCTCATTAATCTCGCAAGTTTAGCCGACAGTAGCACAGCCATAGATTCCTAGCTCAAGATAGATATGAACCCTTTCCGAGGCACCAGAAAGCATAAGTAAAGTTCAGCGCGTTGGCATCTTCCCATGGAGTCTGATGCAACGCGGTACAACAACAGATTCTGTCGTCCTTACGTACCATGACCACTTTCTCGATTCTCTATGGCAATTTTCTTCTAACGTTTCGTCTCATCCAGCATTCGTTCCACAACAACAGGGAAGTAGCTTGTGATCACTTATAATACGGAGAGTAGTTGATCCCAGCAAACTGCACACAGAAGCGATGCAGAGCATTAAGCTCTTGCGAGTAAATGGCTTCTCCCGTAAAGACATAAAAGGGCTGAAACAGTATTTCATTCAATGCATTCAGATTCGGTGTTATTTACACGGATGTTCCTTCGGCCTCTGGTATATTTACGAACGCCTCAACCACATTAGGCGTTCATCTCAATAGGTTGAAACCATCCAACAGGAATATGCCGCAGAGGTCCTACCCAACTAGTCTGGCGTCATCGAGCGTATCCATCGATCCAACGCAGCCGTCAGCGTAGAAATTCCCGTCTACAAGCAGACTGATCAGTTTGCTCAAATGACTCTCGTTATCGTTTGCAGTTACTCTGCAGGCACAGGATGCGCAGAAATGCGGCGAACTAGTCTCAAAAGGATGGACCATGATCTCATACCCACCTGACGGGTCGAATAGTGATACACCACACCGCCAGACGGAGTTCATTGTACGCATCCACCCTCCGGGTGTCTTGACCTATAAAGTATTTTTCCTGTGTTTGAACAAAACACTCACCATGCGGTTTGTTAGAGCTTGCCGCTTCAACAAAAAGACGTTCAAAAATCGCCTGTATCCGTCGGTCCATTTGGATTCCACAGCAAGTGGTGAGATGAGCACCACCGACGACGGCTGTTGACATTGCTGGTGTCATCCCTCGACATGTGAGCCTTATTCAGGTGTGTCCTGAGGATCTCGCTTTAATCATGTGGCGATTCGTTGTCTTGGGAAAGCCCCTTGCCTTGTAAGTTCAGAAGCTTTTAAACCACCCATCTTCTACTGTGAAGGCCTGCACTGTCAGATGGCTACGGCGGGTCAGTCTCTCACCGATCATCGTTGAGCATCACAGCGATTTCTACAATGCTCTCAGCCTGTTGATCACCACAGTAGTTAGCTGCTTCACCAGTCAGTTAGCGCCCGACGAACATTGTCGAACACGCGCTTAGTCAATGGCTCTGGCACAGCACGCTTTACATAATGAACTTCGGCTATGCTTTTGTTGGCAGTGATATAAGGCCTCGAAAAACACAACTCAAGGTGGTTTTCACAATGTATGGGCTTCCGCTGACATATTACCAAATGTGCCTCTGTCACATCACAGCTTATTGGTGAACTGAATTCATCTTTCCACCAAGAGACGGTAGGTAGACCAGTCATGTAAGGCCGACGTTGAACATCATTCTCAGGTGTTCTTTCAACCGGAAGAACCCTGACAGTAAGGATTTTGTCGACCCTAATCCTACTCTCATCCTCTAACTGCTCAACTTCCAAATTCACCCCTTTATGTTTGGTAGTATACCGTTTATTCAGTGTGCGGATAAAGAGAGATTCAAATCGCTCACCTAGTGACTCATCTATGAGTGTGGTATCATAGCCGTTATCTAGAGAGGCATATGTTGCAATCGTTCCGACTGCTTCATTTAACATGGCAGGCACGAATTCAAAACGAACCTCTCTATCACGTGAATTGGTAGCTCCACTGCTTGAATCCTTTACGCCGAGTTCAAATCCGATGGCGTCCGGCTTGTGGGAGTCAGAGTTTGATATCGCCCTGCACATAGAATCCGTGAACACTACACGGAGTTTGTAATGCTTTTCTATGCGGTTCAATAGTAGGCAAACAGGATGTCCTTCACACTTACTTAAAGCTGCACGTCGTCCCTCTAACGACATGCTTCTAAGCCGCTGACACAACAGCAAATCATGGTCGCCGTCACTACCGCATCTTAACACGGCTTGTTTTCTGATCTAACGATGGGCGCTCTCATAAGCGCGCAATCACATTTCCACTGACGCTACCTCGGGATGATCGGCAATTAGTCGACCACACAGGTAATCAGAAATCAAATTTCGTCTTCATATGAGTTTATGCGAGTTGTTAAAAGAATACTCCTGACCAGCGTTTGTGAGAGAATCAGCTACCTCTGCTCACTTATGCTGCACGGGGGATGAAGTCGATTCCCAGTATGTAGAAGTGTGTCCGCGCACTTTCAATCAGATAGATGATCCAGTTGGCAAAACGACCTTGGTGACAGCCAGAAAAATTTTATGAGGTGCCCAAATCGTTGCACCAATGCTTCCATCTCCTGAACAGATCTTGCCTCACCGGACAGCATAAGCAATGTCAGATAGCTAGCTTAGTTCGACTCAAATAATAAATCAAGCAAGACACCTTCTGTGCTTCGTCGTTTAATCTGCTGGGAAATTTGAACACGATATTTCGCCTGGAGCTGAGAAACTCGAAGGACCACCCTTGGAAGGGTTCCACCTTGATTTTAGGCAGGCCCACAATGATAACTAAGTTGCCCAAGTATTGATCTATAGAACTCCATTGGAACCCACAGGCATGAGGTCTATGTGACCAGTTGGACGGGAAATAAAGTGCATCCGTTTTCCCGGATGGCCCTCTAATCTTACTAAATACAGACCTTTCTTTCAAACTTTTGCGATGTTCTGGATGTGTTCTTACAAACTTCAGGTCCTCTGCCTTCAAACGCAATCTTCCTAAGGGATTCTGTGCTCCAAAAACAAATGTTGCTCAGGTGAACATCGACTTATAGATGACACAAGGTTAAGGAGTCTGCATGCGCACTCAATAATGGGGTTACCACTATCTCTACAGCCACCGCTGGGCAGGGTCCCTGGTTAACACTAAGGACCCTAAGCATACCATGATCATATGAAACAGCATGCGACTTATCATTTTTAGACGCATGCCTCTGAAGACCGAGCAAACTTTATAGTGGAACGCCACAGAGACAAGATTTACTGGGGTGGAAATACTCAAAGCATTTGACGATGTTTTGATGCTATCATCAATGAAGGTAACCCATAGATTAGCAGTCACGCGATGAAATTATGGAACTGGACTAACTATAGCCTGAAGATGGGACTGTCCTAAGAAAAAATTCAGAGGGGTGACAACAAAGAAAAAGTATCCGTACGTCACGCGTGTTACTTTCGAGTAGCTAGGCGATTGCAAACTGAGAAACCGTATACCTTAGTCACCTGACAGATAAATCTAATGAACACGGAAACGGACAATATCATACACTATAGTCCAGTGATTCATCGAGCTACGCTCAACGTACTAGTAACGTCTGTCGATAGAGTACTAATATAAATGTATATTTCCCAACGCATATGTGGGAGGCAAGCTTAGTTATGCGAGATCACTGCAGATAACTGCGGACTATACAAAACAGTGAACAATCAAAAAGCAGTACAAATGTGAAACATTTTACCAAACGGGCGTGTTCAAAGAGAAAATGATTGTAGTTTCTGAAAACTTGATGCAGACGACAGAAAAACAGATAGTTCGCTTGCTTTGAAGATTCAGTCAAAAGGGTGTTATGTTAAATTAATTTAACTTAAACAAGGGCATGTGTGAGGCAAGTTTTAAACAATTCAAGGGAGAGCGTCCAATGCATCTTCAGAGTGAATCGCCGTTACGTGATATAAGTAGCATCGAAAAATGTTAAAATACACCCGTTTTGGTGAGACAGGGAGGAAAATTTCAAAATCCGGCAAACGACTGAGCAGACTCCTGCGCAGGACTTCGTCGATTGCTAGAAACCGTCTGCCGAGGCGAGATTACGTGCATCTATCCGTCACGGAATTTCCCCCCACTCAACGGGTATTCATTGGACTAGGAAAAACAACGCAATCTCCCACGTTAAATGAGAAAATGTGGGGTGATCATTTTTACTATGACGAGTAATGTGTATGCGGAATTTTCATTATAAGGACTTCATGCGACATTAATACTCTTCCTCTGGTAATTGAACTATATAATCCTGTAAATTGTTTGTTGTGGTATACCGCAATTTACTCGAGATTTATTCAGGCGGCAAGAATATCAAGTCGACGATATGTAGGAGCCCATAATATGTGCGTGTCCTACTTGTAGCTCATATAAAGTCATAGCACTGGACTTATTAATAAGCGCCAATTATATATATCTTGCAGTAATCTGGGTAACACCAGCACATGAATAAACACATATTAAAATAATGTTGGGTTGCGAATGGTTAAGCGAGCCTGGAGTGGACCGAATGTCTACTGATATAACGAACTGTTTCAAACAAGCTGTTTTCGAGGGGATTTGGACAACGATGACGGTTATCTACGTTATACGCAGCTGACGGATGAATGATTCTCGGACCACACTCAAAAAGACCATCAGAAATTACACAGAATTCGAAGATAGACGTTGTGTTTGATATCGTAATCCCTTTTTAAAACGCTGAATGTTCTCACTCGCTCTGAATTCATTCAGAAGTTTATTCCAAATATAGGAATACTTCACAATAAAGAGGTTTGTGCGTATCTCTTTCCGAGACGGCAGGGTTGGTAGAAAGGAACCCTTGTTTCTTAAACCATATGGTCAGTTGTGATGTAAGTGCACGATGAACGTTGTAATGCTGACGTCCAAATGTATGAGTAGAAAATAAGTGTCAGATACAACTGTAGTCTGCGCAACCAAAGTAGATCGATACCAAGTTTTTGACAGAGATGCCTAGAGGTGGACGAAGAAAAACATTCTAGTAAGCTCTTGCTAAATGACCGTTGGCGGTTTTTCAACTATCACACTTGCGTAGGTGACAGCAGGTGAATGCGCGAAACTCAAGTTAATGCCGGGCACACACTGTGTAAAGTGTCAGCCTCGCAGCCGGTAAACTGAACGTCTGTTTGATATAGTCTATCGTTCTTTTAGTTTTTGTTACTCGAAAAGATTGGTTGGAGAAATTGAAGGAGCTTGAGTACCGTATTTCTAGATTTAGAATAGTCGCGTCTGCTCTGCAAAGAGCCTACATGAATTCTGGGCTCGCTGAGCAACCGATTCTGATTCGAGGAGGTGTGACCGTAAGGCTGATTTTCACTACTCTCACTAATATCTTGCGGAGCAATTGTGAACATGTCGCGCCTCAAGTTCTACTGTATGATCTGTGTTTTTCAGTAGTTTCCGGCTACGCGGCAACTTTAATTCCGGAAGTATGTTGAGTTGCCACCCGTTCATTTTAGTCACGCAAATCTTGGAGGGGATGAATATGTGTTACGTGGCTGCGTGTCGAATATGGCAACCGGTATTTTAGTACCATACCCGGAAAGCACCACGTTATTATGTGGTATTCTAGCGTAATCATAAGTCCATCTCTGAGCTCAACGGTATTGAAAGGAAAGAATGAAATTAGCGCCAACTGAAACGGGAGGGAATGACGTTATCCAATCATGAGCAAGTACGTCGTTAACGGGTGGTTAGTGCAGAGTAAACTAACCTGATAAAGCAAGGTAAAGTGAAAAGCACATACGGTGGCAGATCAGGTTGGTAACGTGCGCGCACACATTGTGTGTGACATACGCACATATACATACGCGTCAAGACCTTGGCATTTTAACAGGAAAACACCGTCCGTGACGGTGCTCGGGGTGTGTCGCGAGGTTGCTGGATCATTCGGAATCTTCTCGGACGTTTGTGATGTCCAAATTTTCTACTCTGCCCCTGTGTATATAACTAGCAATTTTGTAGCCTAACTGTACTCACCAACCCGTACAAATTGTTCCATTCGTTTGAGGTCAGGTTCTGTATTTGGTATACATCACTGGAGCTTAACCCTCACAGTTATGTAAGCATCACTAAAATGACACGTGAGGTAACACACTCCGCCAACTTTATAAGGCTTTTTCAATCTTCATCACTTGATTTTTGGTTCACGGTACATTTTTATTATCGATACTGAACGGTACAGCCGAGGTGTGAAGCCGATCGCCTTACATACTTCATCTCGTACAAAGCGGTACCGTAGAACTTCCGGTCAAAACCTTGTTCTAAGTTCGGTGGTCGTTACCCTTCTACGCGTTGTTCGAAACGGTTTGGACTTGACACAGAGTAAAAGCCGGCCATGAAGACAACTCTTGGACGTCCCCGGGGTAGTAGGACCCGAGACTTTCTCCAGAGGTTCATGTTATGTGGACCAGCATGTGATGGAAATCTCGATTCACCGCTTATCCAAACCCCCACACAACAGACAATACCCTTGTGGTTATCAAGAGTAATGCAGATAAAGGGCGGTCGTCCAACTTGTCTGATTTTGCGCAATCCGTGGAGCACAGTTTCTTTGTTTGGTTGAAGCTGGAATGGGCGAGGTCACCTTGTTTGCCCAGTGTTCTCTAGTACGTCAACTAACGAGAGATAATGACGTGTGATTTGGAACGGGGCACCCTGACGTGGAGCGGTTGTGCCTTGCGTCCTATCAGTTGCGAGGACTGGCTGCGATAAACGGGTGTGCTGCGGTTGCTTGAAAACCATATCTCAGCCCACTGGAGGTAATAACGTGTCCTCATACAGCTTTCACGTGGGTTTCCAACTAAAGGTTAACAACTATATCGTTTGGATCAGATTTGCTAGCAAAATTGACCTGTGATGCTAACAGAGACCATTTGGTACTGCATAAATAATCATGGGTTTTGGTCGTTGGCAGAATTCAGGAAGACACCGCAATAGCCTGAGTTTTGGGGCTTCCGTCGGTTGTTCGTTCGCCAGCGACCGCCAAGTGTGTTTGGGAGGTGGTTTCGGAGTGACGATATCCAGCTTAACAGGTGCTGGTTGATAGATGGTGCAAAATTAACAGACAGCCGATGTTGTTGTCTCTCAGTCGTTGGTGAAGGCCTAAGGGGAATTATGGGTCGAAATTACGGTATGATCAGAATTCACGGAAGCCGTGAGCCATGTTTTGCTGTTCCTGCTGGCCAACTTCGAGCAGCATTTAGTAGTATCTATGAACAGTGTGTTTCCTCATTCCATTAGATCAAGTGACAGAGTTTTGTTACACACCAGCTGGTCAGCGAGAAACAGTGACGAGACCTTAAAATAGCAATGCACATGGGAGAGGAAATCAAGGTCTACTCAGTCCTCCAAACTAGCCAATGCCATGAAGGCAATAGTTCTAAAGTTGTGGGCTAGTGAGGGTTGATATAGTGATACACATAGAAGGAAGCATGAAGTTGAATACGGTGGAACAGCACTGACTAGCATGTAACGATAAGAGTTGCATGAAAAACTACCCAGGGTGTGCGGTAACCCGTCGTGCTACCTTGAGTAATCGCTCACCTGCTGCAGCATCAACAGACTTCTCTGCATCACAGATTGCTTTAGTTTTCGACATAGTTAGTACTGCAGAAATGAGTGAAGAGGTTTTCAGCCTTCCATGGCGGTGACAGCTCTCGAAATGAACCGTTCGTGGCAGTGAGATCGCTGTTAAATGAGCCGTCAACGTGAAATGAAGACTGTCGTGTGGTCGATGGGAAAGCGATGACTAGGTTCACTGTCTTCATTTATCCCCCCTTGGTGATCTTTTCTCTTCTTACACTCAAAATCCTCTCTGCAAAGTTGCGAGGCTTCACTGCGAGCACTGACAGCACCATTCGAACTATGCGCACGGTAAATCATTTCTCCCACTACCGCTAAAATTAGTATGTTATTGGATATTGATATGGTTTGCTTGTAGCAACTTAACCTTGCGTATTTTCTGCTCCGTACTTCCCACTGCCAGATTTTGTTTACGTGCGCCCCTGTTTTATCTGCCCTGATCAGGCACCTGATAAGGCGCTGCCGGGAAGTATATCTGATGTGGCACCAGTTAATTTGCCTCACGAGAAAATGAAGTTCCTCTCCATGAATGGGGAATTAACTCAAAACCTGGACAAATAATTTGCGCCCATACCGATATATGCAGCTGGGCGCCGCTCAATAATACGGACGACAAAACGGAATCGAGCCAATTTAAACAACGGTCATTGGTTGGGTCGGGGCAAAACGACTGTTTGCCAATCAGGGAATAACAGAAATAGTGTCAAGTGAGAGAAGCTATGAGAGGAATATGTCTAATTTTGGGATTAACAATTTCACTGGGCTCGAAATGAATAACAACAGGGGAATTGGCGACAGCAGCTGAAGTAAGAATAAGGATGTGTGATGCAGTTTATCTGAATTACAGAACGACTCACATAGCCACCTATCATCACTGGCCGAATTCAGTACATCAGCCTCAGAAGAGTCCAGTGGACCATAACAAGTAGACCCAGACTGATTGCATGCATCCAGCGACCATGAACCTTCCGGATAATGTGAATTTAAGGCTATTTTGATCTAACTCTCTCGTGAAGTATTTGCATACCTCACGTGATGTCACTTTACTCACCTTCTGCATAGCTACTGAATATGGTACCCGAACGATGTCAAATCTGTATCAGTTGATTAAATTCGTCGAGGTATACTGTGCGCAGGAAGTCAACACGTGATCTTAACACCTCGTAAGGAGGTATTTTATCTGAAGTAGTTGATTTAAATTGCCGCGTTGTCTTTGAAAACTAAAATTCGGATTTATTTCACATGTACCGACTAGGCCATTTCTCGACTTTCATGTTGCACGCCTCTCCAACTGCATCTGTCACGGCTGTGTCAACCGTTGCGACATTTGACCTCAAATATGACAAAAAGCACGCGCCACACATGTTGGAATGAGGCGCCAGAAAAGCTGTTCATCCGAGGACCTCTGTGCGAGCCCTATTTTCTCCAAATATCATTGGTCTTTACGGCAAATTCACCGACATATATTTTCTCAAATCCCGTGGACGACCACTGCCACGGCAAAAGCAAGCCATATATAAACAAGTGAAAACGGTCATATGGTATAACAAAAAATAGTCCACATTCTAGTGACTACGTAACCATAGAGACAGTCCATCGGTGTTGAGTTCCGAAGTTAGACCGTCGCTGTTTCTGCGTCTAGACATTTTAGTACAAGTTGTTGAGTAACGTGCGTACAGACGACCTCTTGAGAAGCGTGTTCTTAGAGCGCGCTGTTGGAGGGCCGCCTGTAGTTCTCGGGCCCGTGGGCAACTCAGCAACGTGCTTCTCACTAATCCAGCAGTCGGCTTCAGGCCAACTGCTGTCAGGGACCTGGCTTGAATAATGTACACTCCCATCGCGTTCGGGATGAACGGGACTACTACGGTAGTGTTCACTAAAAGGACAAAATATATATTCTCCGCAGAGATCACACGGTACATGCAGTCCATATATCGCCTGGACACAAGGGATCTAACATGGCATATCCTACACCAATATGTCACCTTCATTCTCTCCCTTTTAAAGTAAACATGACAGAAGTAAGGCCTACCAGCTTTCTCCAAGGCGGAAGGGTTAGTACCGGATGTCATGCCTTACACGTTTCCCGTGGAATTCGATAGTAGACTATGGCAAAACGACACGATTTGTGTGCGGAACTCATGGTGCACTAGAAGTGTATTAAACAGAAGGCCCTAGAGAGTAGGAAGGCCGGCAAATCTGAAACCAAAATAATGCCTTGCATAACCAGCGGCACCCTAGAGTGAGATTGCAGTCTTCAGGCTACCTTTGCTGGAGCGATGAAAGTGCGTTACATCAAGTATACGTTAAAAGTGATATCACATGTTATTAACGTTGATTATCCGTGTTGCATAACAAAAACGTTAACGCGAAAATTAACTAGCCCGGAGGCACTTAATAACCAGATAACCTAAGGCAATTAAGCTAGCATGGATGAATGAAATTTACGCTTGTTTCACAAAAGCCAACTCACAAGAACGGCACATCTATTGAGGTAAAAAAATATGGTTCTCAAGTTATTCATATTAACCGCCCAACAATAGTATTAGCCCCATAAAAATTTCCCATTCATTGAAACTCCTAATCTTCAATTGATCGGCGGAGCGGTAAAGACAGGCCAACACCCAGCTTACTCCTGACCAGCTTGGCAATGTCCGTAGCTCGCCTACCGAGATGGACACGGCGAGCCGTGAACCATCTGACGTGCCCATCGTTGAGGATAAGAGAACGAATCGGTTGACTATTTTCAGTATTCACCATAAGTTCAAATTTGTCTGGTGCCGCAGAAGAATTCACCCTGAGTCCAGTTCTGGTACGAACTTCATGAAAAGCCACTGAACAGCTGCGTTCAACCGTGTGCAGCATGAACGGTTTATTCTGCTCCGACGATTTTTGTGCCAGTTATTCGGAGTGGAAGTTCATTCCTCCGTGGATGCGGCTCAAGTTAGTTATAAGAGTTTCCTGGATGAGAAATCGTGATCCAATGGCCAAAGGCGTTTCCCTGTGGATGATGTAGCTGCAAAAGATCTACGTTTTCGCTGCAGATAGAATCGGCGTACTCACGTTCGGTAAACGCTATGCACCCTAGACTACTCACTAGTATTACTATCTTGAAGTTCAACAGAGGTGCTGATGGGTTTCAACGCTAACTAACTGGAAGACCTTGTCGGGTTATTCGCCCCTTGGACCATTTAGTTATTCTTGTATAAGACCGTGGGGCGGGTGGTTGACCGATTCTAACCGCCAAACTTTGCAGCTCCGGGTTTGAATTGGCTGCTTGAGTAGCCGAGCACTTGCCGAGGTGACGACGAAGAACCGCCACATGATGGTGCTGGAGTCCTTAGGCTGTGCACAGCCCAATCGTGACCACTGAATTAATAAAAGATTCGATTCAGGAAATGTACTTATATTGGTCGTCTACGATGAACGATAGCAAGGGTGAAATTTGTCGTGACCAATTCTCTAGCTGCCTAGAGTTGGATCAGGATTCACCGGAACCAATTAGTACGATTTGCGCGCAAGTATTTTTGTAATGAGAGACACAGCGGCAAAAGAACACCTTGTGTGAAGCACGGCGGTAAACCATGGATGGTGAGCGTCATACACTTCACCAAAATAATCTGTGCGACCGAATCCGTTTGATCAGGGTCATGCATTCGCAAAAATCACACAAAAATATGGCTTTAGAAAAGGAGGGTCAAGAACGTTCGTAGAATTTTTCAAAGAATATCTGCCTCCATATGTCATTTTCTGCTGATTGGATCGTGACCCTCCAGCTAACCAAACTCTTGAAACCACCCTACCATTCTGGATATCTGGGAGCTTCTGAATGAGGTGCATCTCCCTTATGCTCCACTCATTTATTTTGGTTATGTCGACGCAGCGTCGACTAAATTACGTGGTGGTTCCTGCGATTTTGGCGTGTCTGTATCCAAAGTGGCCAGCATGGTCCTGACTTAAGAGTACCTGTAGAGAACCTTTGGGTAACCTGCTAAACTAGCAATGCATCCTATGAGGTGGATGGTTCAAACATGCGGGGAATTCCTTAACAAGGTGCGGACTGGTTTGAGCTGTTCCAAGTAGGGCACCTGCCAAAAACCTGTCAGAAGAAATTCTGTCTAATAATTGCAGCTTCTTCGAACAACTAACGGCCGGCGGAAGCTTTGAACAACCGAGGCATGAATGAACGCCAACCACCACTTGATTCATAGTCTGCAAGTTGCAAAGTACAAATCTGGCAGGCCTGTTGACGAAAGTTAAAATTCATCAAGAAATTTTCTAAGAATACCCGAAGTCCCTTATCACGCACTTCGGATATTCTTAGAAATCGTACGTAAATTGAAACCTCCCACACATGTGATTAAAAGACCTGGTACTGGCAATTGTTATTCATGAGTTGAAAAGTCAAAGATATGGATGTAAAACAGTAAAAAATGAAATCACCGTCTCTAACTGGCTGATCGTATTAACAAATGCAGTATCAGACTACATGCTATTTGTTGTAATATGGAACGAGCAAATTGATGAATAACGGCCGGCATAACACTGAGACCATCATCATCCTCATCACCATAGACAGCAATACACCAGTGGTTCATCCTAATGCTTAACTGTCGCATAAAGATGAAGAAAAAGCAAACCCTATAAATAGGAGAGAAGGAAAAAAGAAGGGGACGAGAAGGGACATAGCTACTAATAATGTCTATGTCCCTATTCAAACATTCAACATCAAGGTGCCTACACCTTGCAAACAAACAACCGGGCTGTAAGTGAGAGTAAGGCGTCATCAGCGAGACAGCTTTTTCACTGCTACCACTGCCCCGCGTCATTAAATGCACTCACTTTACAGACAACTCGGACAAACAACGACAACATTCACGCCACTGAGCTCGATTAACTGCCATCTCGCCTAGAGTCTCCAACCACCGACTCCGTGAGTCGCGAGGGCCCCAGCCCGGGAGACGAACTCGATCTACAGTGGTCAACCCTTCGTGGACGATTTCATTTCTCTACGCCAGGTCATTATCTGAACACCTCGCTCTTTACACAAGTCGGTCGCAGTGTCAGCGAACAGTACTCGGTGTGGAAGACGATTAGCTGGCATCCTTAATACGTGGCCTAACCATCTAAGGCTGTGCAAACGTAGAGACTGAACAAAAGAACTCGTTTGGCAATCACTACCAAACACCCGCTTCCTAACCTCCTCGTTACTTACACACTGGTGCCACCCGATACGAGCGACTGAACGTAGACCTCGGTGGTCAAATGCTTGAAGACGGTTCACATCATCTTCCCTGAGCAGCCAGGTCTCGCTGCCGTAAAGTAATACGGCCCTCACCGTTGTCTTATATACACGACCTTTAAGCTTCAGAGAAATACACCTCTGTCGCCAGAGATGCCTCAAGTTAGCGAATACCGCCCTAGCCTTAGAGATACGCGCTTCTATTTCATTCCCTACACCTCCACCGCTGCTGATGCAGCTTCCCAGGTATACAAACCGGTCACCAACCTCCATGACAACATTATGCAACATCAAATCTACGTAGTCACAGCAATCCTGTAGAAACACTTTGCATTTTGGGGCTGCAAAGTGCATTCCGTAGTATTTAGCAGACCGCGAAATAACGTCTAGCATTACTTGTGCCGATTGAAGGTTGTTAAACAGCAACACCTTGTCGTCAGCATAGTCAAGATCGGTCAATCCTTTACCAGGTAGGAGGTCGACGCCGGCATCATGTGAATGCCACAGACAATCCTCCATTATTTCGTCTATAACGAAATTAAACAAAAATGGTGACAGTGGACAGCCGTGGCGTGCGCCACTCATGGTGCTGAAACTGTCAGACAGTTTACCGTGTACCCTAACCTGAGCTGAGGTATGGGAAAAGAGTGCCGAAAGTATGTTCATGTACGTAGTCGGCACACCTCTGCGTTTGAGCGACTCTAAAAGTGTAAATCGATCCACTGAATCGAATGTACTTTTATAGTCGAGATACACAATTGCTGGCAGGCGGTACACATGAAGACGCTCCAAAAGTTGACGAAGAGTGAAAATGTGATTTATACATCCCCGCCGGGGGCGAAATCCAGCCTGATCTTAACTAATGTTTACCTCCCGAGCCGCAGTGAGTCGGCGAGGTATGATGGATGCTAAAATCTTAGAAATGATTGGGGTCGAACTTATTCCTTTATGGCTTTCGCCAGAGCCCCTGATACCTTTCTTGAATATAGGAACTATTATCGAGTGACCCCAACTCGAGGGAACAGTTTCTGTCGTCCAAACGAGTTGAAATAAATGAGTCAGAGCTTCTACTAACGCCTCTCCCCCTTCTTTGAATAGTGCTGGCACAAGGTTATCTGGACCAGCAGCCTTATTACGCTTGAGA
>QNGE01005359.1:0-11865 GCA_008508345.1 Paragonimus westermani
CTTTTCCATCACTAATGCTGTCAATATCATGTTTGCGCACATAATCACATGGAATGCACGTGAAATTATCCCAGATATTAGCTTGCGAAACAAGATTCAACACACTGTCTTCGTCCGTGGTTTGAAAACTATGAGAACCCCCCTCGGTTAAACACGTCGTACACGAGCCTCTCGCACACCTGTGAGCAAATAAAGCCACTGTGTCCAATGGACTACATGGTGTTCCCGTCTTACGGATCATTACGCCAACATTGATAGGATTCCACCTCACACTATATCGGCACTCCCGGACTCACCTCTGTTTTCCCGAGCCATCACTGTAAATGCATCTTCTTTGGTTGGCGGTTACTTGCATTACAGAAGATTTTCACTTTTCTTCGGTGTTAACTAGATGCCTAGTAATTTTTCAAATTTCAGATTGCAAATCCAGGACTTGGTGAAGGCCAGTGCCTGTTGTCGTCCAGATGCTTGGCTGGTGTGATCCGGAGATTGACCAGACTGCGTTCTATGTTGATGTGTTCAGTGGTGGTCTAAGGGTAGGGACAGAAGAAAATGATTATCGAAACCTAGCTGGTCTATATAGCAGAAATCAATCATACTCCGATCAGTACAGAGTAGGAAAAAGGTGGTTCCAATATTTATCTAGCTCTCTTTTGAATATATCTACGCTCTCAGCCCCAACGATCTTTGCAGGCAGCTTGTTCCACGAGTTGACTACCTTGTTAGTGAAGAAGTTATATGGGACGGCCAACTGTGATCTTGTTTTCTTGATTGCAAACCTATGGCCCCTTAACTCTCTGTTCTGACGCATCTGGAACAAACCTGCCATGGGGCTTGTTCCAGCGTGGTGGGTAATCTTGTACATTTCAACCAGGTCTCCTCTTACCCGCCAACGTTCGAGCAAAAATAAGTTCAACGAAGTTAGTTGGTCCTGGTAGCTTAGACCCTTCATACCCCATACCATATGTGTGGCGAACGTTTGTACTTTTTCGAGGGCGGCTGTTTCCCTTTTGAGATATGGCGTCCAAGCTTGGACACAATATTCCAAGTGGGGGCGAACTGTAGCCGAGTAAAGTGGAATGAACACCGCTGGACAGCGGTTAGCGATCGCCAAGTTCAGTCGATATAACGCCCGCCGCTCTTCTGCCGCGGATGCGGTACACTGAGCAGATGGATTAAGAGCACTGGTAACTTGGATACCCAAGTATTTTGTTTGCTGCTTAGTTGTTAGTTCTACTGTCTGTCCGTATACATCTCTTAACTACCTGGGCGTTGACTGGAGAGATTTGGCGAGGATATGACTCTTAAGAACGTTCAGCAGTAGATCCCACTTTAATGTCCATTCGCAAATTTTGAGAATGTCCCCTTGGATAGCGGTCGAGTCCGACGAACTCCCGACCAGCTTTATATAGTCTGCATACAGATAACATGGGCAGACTAAGTCGTTGGTCAGGTCGTTTATGTATACGAGGAAAAGCAGAGGGGCGAGGATTGATCCCTGAGGAACTCCACTTAACGGAGAACCTTTGTCCAACAGTACCTTTCTTACTCTCATCATTTATGACCTTCCAACTAGAAACGCCTGCGTCCATCTGCAGGTTCTAGTAGAGATTCCAGCTTGTCGGAGTTTCCATCATAAAAGCCTGTGGTTGACAGAATCGAAGGCTTTGTAAAAGTCCAGGTAGCACACCTCGACCTCTTCTCCTTTATCCAGTCTCTCCGTGACATAGTCTAAAAACGTCACCAAATTAGTAAGACAAGATCTCCCCATTAGGAAACCATGTTGAGGAGCTCTGAAGAATTTCTGTTCACAGCGAAACTTACAGATTGTCTCTCGTAATATTCGCTTGAAAATTTTGCTGACGACACTCATCAGGCTTGCTGGTCGGTAATTCGCAACTTCTGATCGGTTGCCATCTTTGAAGATGGGAATTATAATGGCTTCTTTCCAGTCTCTCACCACTATCCCTATTTCTAATGTGAGATTGAACAGTTGAGCAAATGGTGACGCCAACCACTTAGCCATAGGTTTTGGGACTGCCGGATGGATGTGGTCAGGTCCTGCGGACTTTGTGCTGTTTAGCTTGGATGTCGCTTACTCAACTTCGTGGGACGTGATGATCTGATCCGGCATTGAACCGGGGCTCCGGCGCCTCGTTGTCTGAGCGATAAACACTTTGAAACTGTGCCATGAACGCGTCCACTATGCCCTTGTCGGTCGATATGATATTTCCGTTATAGGAGAGTGTGGTCCCAGTCTCCTTTCTTAGATAGGACATGGACTGAGCATACCCATAAAAACGCTTGGGGTTGATACTCCTTGCAAGTACCGTAATCAGCAAAGGAGCACTTGAGCAAAATCAAGAAGAGATGTCAGGGAGTTCCAATGTTGAAGATCAGAGAACGACGCATGGATTAAGTGAACATCAGAAAAAATAAGGATGATGCCGAGGTAACTGTTAGATGAACTCACATCGGCAGAGAATCAGAACAAGAAGCCGTCATCAGCGAAGATTTTATTACCGGTACTAACTGTACTGAGCGTTTCAAAAGGGGATAGTATTTGCCCTCACACTCGTTAGCGCTGGCGTTGCATTTTAACGTACGGAGTGTGCGATGTGTGTAATCAACTTTGTTGACTGGCGTAAAACGTGTTATCCATGCACGTCCTCCAATCGTATAAGTGACGTTATCAAGTAAATGACACGCACCGCAGGCTTATACAATCTCTCAACCCACTGACTAGTACCACGTTTACCGAGAAAAACAAATTCTGTTCTTCTAGTACTCAACTTTTTTGTGACCCAGCCAAAATCGTATATACCTGTACGGGACAGCCAGTGTGAAGCAAAAAAGTGAACTAGGCCTCAGTGAAAGCCTCAGTAGCTCCGGGTAAAAGGTAGATGTCTCCTGCATAAATCGTACGTAAATGTTTGAGGGCTCAACATCGTTATTGATTCAGTCATCTAAACATGGTTCGCGTGATACTCGGAATATGAGACTAAGAATAGTCCTAGAAATCGAATCCGATTTGAAACCTCCCACGAGAGTAATAGAAAGACCTGGTACTGGTAGCAGTAAGTACTTGCTAGTCACAAGTTGATAAGCCGAATATATGGATGTACAACGGTATCAAAGAGGTCACGGTCCGTCATTGGCTGATCGTATTAGCAAATGCCAAGTCATAAACTGTATGGTAATTGGTGGAATACGGAACAAATGAATTGGCGAATAACGGATTGGATTGGCCGTTTGTCGGATCTTCTGTTGTGTCGGGGTTTGAACAAGCGGTGAGTCGTGTAGATTTCCATTACAGTTCGACGCATTTTGAGAACTACAAAAGTCAACAAACATCGCTGGGTTCTTCTATTTACACTCAGCGATTTTCGAGGATTTTCTTTCCGTGTGATAATGTTCGCTGTATGGTTTGTGCCACGGGGTGGCCCTTCTTAAGTGTCTTTCCATGATGCTGAGTGACAAACTGGTTTGGTTTTATTCAGTTAACTGGAGTTACGACTTGATTTACAGACGCATAATTCGTGAGCTTCAAAATCTCAGCGGATTTTCACCACTGGACAGGACGAGGATTCAGTCAAATCTTGTGTGAGTACGAGGGGTTTGAATTCAAGGAATGTTGAGAGGTACATTTGCTTGTGAAGCAATCTTTGTTGTTAGAGGAGGCCATCGACCAATTCTGTGGATTTAGTGGTCACACAGATAAACTGCTACCAAGCCGAATACAGAGTCGTTGGGGGTATAATTCTATATTAACTGAGGATACCAGGAGGCCAAGAAAAAAGAAGAAAACGACCGTCAGCGAATGCTTGGGACAGGCGTTAGAAATCATGCCGCCTGTGTGGTACGTTCAAGTCATCTTTCTGGAAGCCACAGGCTAGCAGCTATTAATCATGCGTTAAGACTCATTGACTGTGGTGACTCCAGCTGGTTTTAAAGAAGAGGTGCTACAGGCATTCGACCCTTCTCTTGGAGAAATCAGCCCTAGCACTGCTAACAGCTTTGAACTTTTTGACGGTTAAATTGTACCGGGAAGAAGTGGCATTTTCTTCACCATTGGGCAAGAGTTTATCTAGTTTTAGTAACCCCTTGAGAATTTAAAGTGTTTCTGTGGGTTCGCCTTCCGTTTCGATGAGTAAAGGTGCGGACTTCCAGCGCTGACTTCACAGCCCAGTTTTCCAGTATTACACGAAAATCCGGTGAAACGAAGCTGTACAACTTCAAACACTCCAGCAATCCTCTATAATCAATGAGTATCGCTTCCGAATGCGGTGTTTTAAGTAGAGCAGAGCGGATACTTTGTACAGTTTAAAAGAACTGCCTCTATGCACATGAGCATCTTTTTAGATGGTACGAAGTCCGGTTCACTTTTCCTTCTATCACTGATTATTGAGTGGCAAACCCTCCATCATCAGTCATTCTGGCCTCTTGAGCCCGTATTTATGGCAAGTGTTCCAATTTTGTCCTGAAGTTCTCTTCACCTCTGTGCACTGGCCTCACTGAACTGTAAGGTGGAAGTCACCACTAACCTTCTCTCTTGTTTGAGGGTGGTCCCAGTTCAACAGTGAATTTCATCAGGATCGCCTTCAGGCTGTCCTCTGAGGTGTACCCACATAACCAGCTCCTAGGTCAAGTGACTGATGAAGATGGTCAATGAGAGTGGCCCGAGAACCTACCCTTGAAGAGCTCTAATTGTGGTCAGATTACTTCTTGGCTGCGTGCCTCGCCCAGGACGGAAAGTGTTCTGTTATACGGAGAGGCTCTTACTGGTGCAAGGGACTTCGAAGCAGACATTCGAGTCCGCAGATTCGGGTGTTAGTATTCTGTGCCCATCCGGGAAGACATTCATGTCGCTAAAGTTTTCTCACCACACCAGGCGACCTTAACCTCATTTGGGAGTTGCAACTTATAGGTACAAATGTCGACGGCTACATCCGTTCAAGCGGGAATTTACCGAGCTTAACGTAAAAAGTATCAGTTGCTGTAACGCAGTTTCTCCACCCATACGGTTTTTGTTCCGATGGGCGGTTTTTGCTCTGGATCACATTTTAGTGGAACTTAGGATAAGGGCACTAACGGCAGGTTCATTGTGATCCTCGGCTGCAATCGCAACCCACAAGTCATATTAAAAAATCCGTAGTTTCAACGAAGATCAAAGTGTAAAAATCGTGTCCCCTCACATGACCGACCGGTGTAAATCCATTTCACACCTCTTCTTCAGCGCCGTCGGCCAATCACACTATAAACCAGACCTAACTGACTACACGGTGCGCAACGAATAGTGCACTGTGTCCAAAAGAAAAAAATACTGAGACGGATAAATCCTACACTATAAAGTGGAGTGTATTAAGCATCATTCGTTCATAATGGAGCGAGAGTTCGGTAGCAACGTTACCCAAAAGACATGAGCATAGAGGGTGGGCTATTGCACATTTCTGCGGTCCATGTGAAATTACCCCTGAACCCTAATGGCGTAGTCAGAGAAGCGTGGAGCAACTTAAGTGAAAATGGCTGGTCTCGTGTTAAATGGTTGTCCGATGAAAAATCACTGGATGTACAAATACGTCTCAGTAAGTTTTGACGTTGGTGGGCATTTTGACCGACGGTCGTCGAGGGCGTACTCCATACTTTCACTTCAGATGGAAGCGTTGTGGCTACAACAGCACAAGATAGTTGAAATCGTTTGTAGCACAGGATTTAAGGCGACACTTACAAGTTTGTCAACAATAGGCCAGGCATTCGTTGATAATAATTACCAACACGCCATACGCCCTTCATCAGTGATGTGACTATCCGAGTCATTTTCACCTGGTCATCCTAAGTTGACAAGTGATGGCCCAAATTGTAGGTAAACACAAAACACTTTGTGACGGTCTTATGGCTGAAACGATGAGTGCGTGTACAAATGACTATGGTGTCGGACGGATTATAGATTCGACACGTCATTATCAACCTTCATGAAAGGCAGTTGATTGAACCCTCACCAATTTCTTCGGAACTCCAGGTTTTGTAGCGCTCTAAAAAGGATATCGGAGGTAAAATCGTGTTGATACACAACTAGTCGATTAATCGGTTTACTATAGCTGTCAAATGTTGTCGTAGATTGACAGGCGTATTTTGTGGTCGTCTATTCAACACGACTAAAAGCATGATAACACTAAGGAACAAGTGTGGCAGAGTGAGTGAGCACAGAAATCAGCATACAAATAGAATAAAGGACCTATCGGCAAAATTAGAGCGGCTCAGTGAGCAGCCGATGTCTGCTGAATTGAAGAACTTATCACACGCAAAAGGAGGACAGCACCAGAGGGTAAGTTTATAAGGTGTGGGATGGACGATTCTACAGGCGGCATGGGATGGCAAGTCGTTCAGCGTTAATAGATCGGCATATACAAGGTGCACAATACGTTCGCAAGCCATAAATCTAACCAGGACGACAAAACAGAGGTGGCGTGCAAAAACTCCCGTTATATTGTTGTACCCAGTGGAATTTGAAATGATATTGACGCCTTCAAACGGTACAGATAAATTACACAAACAGTGTATACAAAGCGCACAAAATAATTCACAGAATACAACTCTGGAATGTGTACACCACACTTATGTACAATTTTCTAGTTCGCGTACCTGAGAGATTGATTTGTGATATAAAACATGTACACATTGGTAAACAGCACGTAATAGTTTCTTTTGAAAGAGTAATTCAATAGTAGCTAGCAAGACTCGACCGAAACCGCTCCAAGTGTCCTCTTTAGGACACACAATCCCTGCCGCTCCGTTGTCTCTTGAATTCCAAAAATACGGCAGATTTCCTGTAGATAACGAAAGTGAAAACGTAGCAGTATGTTCAACCGTGAAGTATGTCGGCAGTGGTACTAAAACAGCGCCAATAAGATGTGGTCACAAAGGGTAACCTAATTCATGTCTCCGGAATGTTTCGGATTACGTGATCGTGCATTTTTTACCTTCTTGTGTATCCGGAGTCATTCATCAAAACTGCTCACTTCTATTTGCCGCGCGCATTTAAAAAATTGTATCTTAACTTTCGCTAGAATTGACGAAGATACAAGCCAAAGTTACCGGTTCGTCTTTAGAATGATCTCTTACTGGAATATCTGCAGAAGCCATAACTGACCTTGTGTCTCACCCTAACTTTTGTTTCAGAACACAAACATTTTAAATTCGACGCTCCGTCCTGGTGGTTTGTCACATAGTTCACTTCAAGTGAACGGAGTTGGATATTTGTGATAAGCAATTAGCCTTTCTGGCATCAAGACAGTCCATTATCTTTTTGAAAGCTTGGTCCCTAACCATCTCATGAGGCCGGTTTTCCCGGCCAAATTCGACTGTCGACGTTTCTGAGCATTCGGCACTCGTTGTTGGAAGGTTTAACATCCATGAATTTGAATACGATGCTGACAACGGAGTACGCACAATTTATTAAGGGCGGTCCAACTTCCACTGTGAGCCGACCATTCGGGCTTTCAGTAGCTACAAAGTTTGAGGCCGACAGAATCTGGCCGCTTAGTTTACATAACAACACGCTGAGTTTGTGACCGCCATTGCAAAGGTTCTAGTGAAGTCTTCAAAACGAGCTATCAGCAGACTTTCCAGTTCCCACATGGCCTTCGATGCACTGAAACCCTTCAGGGAGCCAACTTACCGACATTATTAGCATACTGCCTGCTCACAATCAGGAGTTGTGCATCTCCTAAGACCATTCCTGAAGTCCTATTTGGCAACTTTCACAGATCTTGGTGGAACATTGCCAGAATCGCCACCAAGCGAATATGGAAGCCAATATAATTGCTTGCTATTCCTTAGTATTCTGTGGTCATGCGGCGCTAATGACGCGAAGTCACGTTATTATCTTGGAAAGACACTCATCGCACGTCTTTTGCAATCGTAAACTATGAAGTTTATTGTTGTCATGTTGTCGGTGACACTTTGATCTTCGATTGTGTGTGTCATGTGCACGTCTCACCGGATCATTCACTCATGCATGCTCGTGTTGTCTTTTATGGGTCTATCACCTGAACCCTCAATCCGGTATAACGCTGTTACAAACCTGCCTTGGTCAATGTCCGCTTTTTCTCTGATTGAATGGAATGTGTCGGTTGATGACGGCGTAATTCGCACGCTTACTTCTATGTCTGACGATGAAACCAGCCCTGCCTTGGACTACACTCTGTTTCTTCCCCCGTCGTGTGGACACTGATTACTTTAGACCCTATCTTGTTAATGCAGTGGATTAGGCGATTAGTGTAATATATTGGGTCGTGTTCCGCCGACATTGTCTGCCTAACTGTCCGGCAGTTTTCTTGTGACACCAAAAATCCCCTGGTTGGACCATTTTGGAACCTCATCCCCTAGTTGATAAGCTCAACCATCAATTTTCTTGGTAACTATTACAGGCGTTTCATCGACAGCCTTGCTGCACTTATCTTATCACTACTTAGTGAACGCAGCCAATTTAGGCTGTATAACCAAGGATATCGTTTCGATGCGGCTTCCGTAATCCTTTCTAGGTACAGTAATGTATCACCAAATTAAGCTTTCGTTTGCGACAACCAGTGTAACGCCGTGGTCTGTGCAATTCTCTTGCACCTCTCAATCGTCATATGGTGGAGCGGAAATAAAAGTGGACGGTCGTACAACTTCTAAAAACCCGTACAGTGTCCTGCTGGCCTCTAACCATTTTGCATAAGGAGAAGTCGTAGATGAACATGCGCTGGAATTTGGTTGCCACCGCCAACTTAATTTGTTTGCAGATGTTTTTTCGCCACATAGGTTGACATCCTCAGAGCACGATGAGTTCATCGCACGTCTGCAGGAGTGGACACTAATGATATCCGATCGGCCTAATACCGTATTACTCAGCGTAAAACGATATTTTGGTGTGAAATCCGAGCTGTTACCTCCCGTAACTTTTAAAGTTTTAACCGGTCCTCTGAATGTTGTTTTCTGTTGTTTTGAACGTTCGACCCGTAGCCCGACTTTTCACTTCTAGCTGCTGTTGAACCTTGACTAGAAATCTGACTGCTCGATCATTCTTATATGTTTGGGTCGGTCGGCTCCTCGTCACCTTAATTCCGGCTGATTAGTTCCGTGTTTCTCAACCTTGACTATTCGTCCCATTCGTTTAAGTTGTTTTAGCCCTCTGTGCCGGTAATCAGATAGGGTTGCCTGTACATCTGCTTGAGGTTTTTTAACTCTTCTCAGCTTACAGGCGGTGACCAATTTATCACGTTTGTCTATTAAACTTGCTGATGGACGTTGTTCGTTGAGAAATCCCATTGCGCGACCAGTGTTTACCTGAATAAGGGCGTCTACGGTATTCAGGTTTAATGCGTATCCAGTTGGATTCTCGTAGGCGGTAACAGCAAAGCTCGATCTCGTCATTTCACACCCAACTCGTCGCCACGTGTTCCGACGGCTAATCCTTGTCTAGTTCGGTAGACTACGTATTTTCCACAGTCACCACATTTGATTATCTATGCAATGTTTCCTTTATCAACGGGGTAAGATTGCTCCCTTGGTTTTAAGAGGATGGCGCACAAAGTTGCCGCTGATTTTTGTGTTAGCACGGCACTACGTGATCACAGCTTTGCTGGTATTAGCGATGTGGACTTGATGTACAGCATGACAATTATTATTGTTGATGGTCCCGTGTGGCTTGAGTCAACTACGCGCGCGATTCGAAAAGGGCAAGTAATTACTGTGTGGATATTTTATTTGAAGTTTCCATTTTACCGTTATTTTTGACAACTTTTTTTACCGTACAATCTGATTAAATTTTATCTATGTCCACGTCTGTCTAAAAATATTCTTATATAACAAAGTATAATGACCAAAATCGGTCGTCAAACAAGATCGTCTGGTATCAAAACCACTTGTTCTAACTGTAAGGTAGATATTGAACGACCTAATGGCAAGTGCTCTAGGTCGAAAACTTTTGAAGGCCCTTACAAAGATGCTGCCCTTAAGGGGGTGAAGATAAACTGTTGGTTCCCACCAATACTCCTCTAACTAAGAACTGCTCTATCCCCCTAGACAATGTTGTGGCGAAGTTACTTGGTAAGGTATCTAAACTGGAGGTTGAACTTGCCCAACTAAAAACAAGCTACGCTGTATTTGATTCCATAGAGGAGAATCTTATCTCCCTCTCTTACATCTTCAAAGTGCCGGAATGTCCCAAGATGGATAATTTAGAGAGCGCATGCATGTTTTTCAACACCTTGACAACAGAAATCACAAAACGGATGTGTTGCACATATAATGCCATCGTATTCAATGTACCAGATGAGCTTCACCTCGGTGGCATTAAAAAGCTACTCACGAGGATTACCAGTATAGACCCGACATCTTATACTTGCATTCGTCTCCGCAAGAAGACTCAGAAGATCTGCTGTCCACTTTTGTTCAAATTCCAGAGCGAAGCAACTGCGAGACAGTTCATCCAATGTCAGGACCTCATCAAGTCCGAAACCTCTCTTTTACTGATAAGAATTATGCAGGATAGGACGCCGCTTGAGAGGGAATGTCACCGTCGCTTATTGCGCAACGCAGTCACCTCCAAGCGTGTGGCTCAGGACGCATTCAAACAAGATGCGACGATGTCCAAGGGTAATGAATCGGGTTCTGATTGTGAAGCTTCACACTGTGTAGCTTCGTCCTGTTGCGTCACACCTGAGCCTGCCACTGTCCCCCTTAAAAGCACCAACAACACAACAGAGGATATCATACTAGCCGACTTGATTAACTTAGCAGTAGACCTAGACAGTTCCAGTGACCTGCCTTACAAAACGGCTACCCCGTCGAGCGGTCAACTTCCAAACAACAGTATGTAAATTAGTGTGCTTATGTCGCACCAAATGGGACCTCCGAATTTCAGCCTGTCAAATCGGTAGCTAGATCAGACAAAGCGGGGCTCAGACAATCTACCAGTCTGACACACGCCAGCACCCCAACTTCAAATTCATCCCAAAGAAACCCAACAACCAGCCGTCAGAGGAGCACTGGCTTCAATAAATCCTCCTCAAGTCACTATCCTACGAGTCGTTCGGGCTTACCTCCTCCGCAATACAAGGGAAAAAATGAGCGTGTGAACCCATACCCACACCCAGAAAGAAAAAGGATGTATCTATTACCAACCTCTAATCTTTGACCTCTTTCCAACAATAGCAATATCTCACGTGACACAACTTTTAAAGCAAGACTTAACCAGAATTCCACTCTTCCCACCAGATCTGCCTATCCCATGCTAAACGTCCCTTTTAATACAAACAGCCCCCACAGTATTAATGCTCACCTAAATTCCTCCCGTGATCCCTTTGCAAACAACATGCAGGTAAATATGAACAATCCATCTCAATCTTACCCTTTTTATTGCGTCACACCCTGTTCAAACCTCCCCTGCCCGGTCCACCTCCCATACCCCCATTGCCCCATTTCACCCTACTGACACTTTTTCGAAATTTTCTGTCATGGACTCAGACGCAGGGGACATTCCATTAGTTATCGATGCGCTTACCGTAACCGCATCAGAACAAGGGACGTTACCAAAGTCTCTGAATCACAAAGACCCTTCTGCTTTGGACATTTTCAAAGGTCTAAAAATGACATCGAATAAGGAAAATGCAATAAGTTTATTGCTTTTGAATGCATGCTCACTGGTCAATAAGATGCAGATTTGTAGATCCTCCATCTTCTTATATAATCCTTGCATTATTCTGGCCGCTGAAGTTTGGTGTAACCTTGAGACTTCAAACACACAAAAATATGTTAGCGTTATCATATGTTCCGAAAAAATCGGGATGCAGGACGTGGCGGTGGATGTTTAATTTACTT
>QNGE01005359.1:18271-35124 GCA_008508345.1 Paragonimus westermani
TTAGAGTCTTGGTGTCAAACCTGGCTGATGAAATTCTCAGCCAATAAATCCACCATTGTCGCACACGGTTGTCATATACCTGAGGACTTTATAAAGCTGGATGGTCATGCTATTCCAACTGCCAACTCAGTACGCGACCTAAGTATACGTTACTCAAACTCATCCAATTTTGCTGAACACATATCCTTCCTAGTAGCTAAAACTAAACGAACGACTGGATACATCAGGCACTCATTCTTTTTTCCTGCAGCTCGATTGCACCTTTGTAAGCTGTGCGTACGACCCCAACTTGAGTACTGCACGTTTATATATAGTCGCTTGCGCAAGTCTGATAGGCTAGCTCTCGAAAGTCTCCAATGTGCATTTACGAAAGGTTTAGTGGGTTATCCGCCTTCGTTGAACTACAGAGAACGCTGCCAGACGCTTAAACTGGATCCTCTTTGGCTAAGGCGTCTCAAGCTGAACCTTGCGCTCATGTATAATCTAGTTTATATTAATAAATTTACTGTCAAACTTGCGATTAGCCTTCAGCATAGCTCAAAATACAACATCAGAAACAAAGAGTTCACTTTGGCAACTCTTAAATCCCGTAGGAAAATCCGTTCAAAAGTTTTCCTAGTGAAATATACCTACATTTGGAGCAAACTCTCACATGCAATTAGAACCAGTAAGAATGTACATCGATTCAAACGAAGCTTAGAAACGTTCCTAACGTTAAAGAACGTCATGTTGATTTTCAAACTCTGCCTGCCTGAAGATGCTATCTTTGAACACATCTAACCATCTAATCCAATCTAATAATAACGGAGGGTGAATCTATACCACATGATGTAACGCCACACACATTTCAAACTGATCAAAGCTGTCAACTTCGCCACTCGAGAAAATTCCTCATTTCGAAACTTATTACTTCTCCAGCAGGATAGATCTTGTACACAGCTCTGTTGAAAAATTGTAGCTGCATAACAAGACTACAGCCAACATATGGCATCTTAAACATCCCCGTTAGTAGTAACCAAACCATCCTGGTACTCTTACTCCATACTCAAAGATTACCAGCTCTGTATAGCTATCAACCACTACGCAATAGCTGTGCAAGTTAAAGCAGTTTAGAGAATATATAGCTTAACCTGATCACCTCATATGATTACATATAAATACGTGCCTCTCCCCATTCTACAGATCACCTGATAATCTTTCCGTGTTGCTAAACATCTTTCCATTCTACACAACGGCCGTACACACTAAATCGACATCGGAATTCGGCTGTAGTCATATAATAGGATAATCTGTGAGTTGATCACTTTTCGCGTTATACGACAACAATTATTTGTTGGAGATATATATTTCATTAACTAGCACAAAATTGTAAATTCGATATAAAACGTTTAGCCAGAAAATGTTAGACTCCATCATTCGTCATACTTCACATGACCATTTTACGCTCTTCTGCTTATCACGTAATTCTGCCTTCCAGTCTTGATTCTAAGATAAATTCTAACGCGGGACAACATTCCACAAGGTCCGGAAAATCAAAATCCTGTACTGGTTGGGCAATTCGTGAAATTCCGTCGATTTGGGGAAATAACGGAGTCCAGTCCAAAAGATCGTCCATTTCTCCGGAAAATTGGTACCCGCCTATCTTCCCAAAAGTTTCTACATATTTTTCCGAGGCCATCCATACCAACTCATGGCGAAATTCTTCGACTATTCATTTTCTCCATCCTGAAAAATCCTTTTACTGGCATGACCTTGAAAATAAGGTCTACGTGTAACATGCAGGCCAGCCGACTCTACTCTGGATGCCCGTGAATTCGCGGACCAACCCTCGGGCAACGTGGACGCACCAGGGGACAGCGCTCTTCCGAGGAACAGTTCTGAAAAGAGAAACAATGCGAACAAACATGAGCCGAAGGCCCAGTGAGCCATGCACACGACTTACACAAACGAAAGCTAAAACGGCACCGACAACACAGCAGCACGCCCCGTTACACAACCCAAATTCAATTCGTGCGCGCTCGCTGGTTTCGGTTGCGCGTTACACTACGTTAGCCTTGTGAAGCAACAATTGATATAACAACTTGACATCTTGTTATCAAATAATGAAAATCTTGAGAACTTCTGTTTCAGAAGCAAGTGAGCCATCTGCCTCTTCATAAACTAGAGTATTGCTTTATTATTTTGTCCGTTTTATTACTCTATTTCCATAATTGGTGTCTTGTACAATTAACAATTATGTGTACTTTGTGTAGTTCACGTTAAAATGTGTGTACTGATCACGCTTATCTGAGCGTGTTTCTCACAAATGGGTTGAGGAATATACAACTATTATTATTACTATTATTATTATTATTATATCAAATCTCAACAGCCCCTACTCCCGGTCCTCTGCACACTAAAGATTTCACATTGTGGAACGATAGGAATTCTGTAACTTGAACGACAAGTGCGGCGAACAGATGAGCGTCAAAACCATCAGTCAGGGCCACCAACGCCTTCAATATTCCTAACGGTCCGTTATCAGGCCTATCGCACTAGTAACTGTTGCGTTAACTACGTAATATCCAGGGTGTCTTAAACCGGAGGATGATATTTCCAGATACTCGTGGCTAACCAAACTGTTGTTGGCTACCTCTCAGCTTCTAACGGCTTCTGCAAAGAAGGGTACCTTTGGGAAGGCAGCAAACGTTGGGAACAGGATAATGGAGGGTCACCTATCCTGCAATTATATGCAGATCCCATGGCTTTTGCGGGAATTCCGGATCACACATTGGACTGACAGCAGGGGAACCTTTGTGGACAAATAAGTAGCTGAATTGACCGGGTAAAGATACGGCTCAGCATGCCTAAGACGTTCCAGCCTTCGGTGGCGAAAGCCTACTGGACAGTGTTAGTGTCACTGCAACGTTTGAGAAAACACCTATCTTTGTCTCCGGTTCCCTAGTGCTGACAAACTCCCAGTTTAATCTGAGACGGTGACTTTTGTGACAGGTAAACCACCACCAAGTCATATATTGCAGGTGGGGGCGTACATTCGGGTGTCAAACTCCCTGATGACTGATTACCAAGGTTATCTTGGTTAGCCCGTGGCAGAACCATCTCTAGGACAACTGCATTCTTCAGGTGCCTTCTTTATAACTCAGTTTGCTGCCGTGCGGTCTTAGTTTGAATGCCGTCACGAGTATTGTTAATCCCGGACGTCTAGTGGTTGTTTGGGCAACGTTTAGTCTTCCCGCAACGTCTATCGATATGCTAAATCCATGATAGTCGCTTCTGTGAGTAACGAGCGTCTATAAATTTTGAGCCCGTCGAGCAACCGATTTGGATCTAAAATGGAAGGCCGTCGTATTGCCCAGTTTCTTATTAATAAGGTGCTAATGTTAAAAAACAATACGATAAACCGAACAGTGGAAGACACCAACAAACCTGGATATTGAATCCACCAAATATACAAGTTCGTAGGCCAACGGTTCGCGTAAATATACTCAAATGCAACAGTCGCTTAATGGCGAAGCGGTCAGACGAAAAGGAAAACAGTGCATATATAAACAAAGGTCCGGCAGGGGAAAGTCAGGAAGAAATACTGTGCGGATACGAGTTCTTACAAGCAAACGGTAGCAAGATTTGATAATACANCAAACGGTACCAAGATTTGATAATACATCAAGATCAACATTCGCGGAAGAAATGGTTTGTCACGCGCACAACTTGAGTAGTGGTGTCAGACTGTAAAATGGCTTGTAATCCTTATGAATAATTCGAGTGTTATTGGACAAACCAACGAGAAGGGAATAAATAAGGCAGGAAACGTGGCCACCAACGTTCGATTAACACAAGACAATCGTCAAGCACTCACGCAAGCAGCTACTTCAACAAGTATCATCACAGAATAGGGGGGTGGGGCATGGGAGAGGACCAATATCACTTTCAATAACTCAGACTGGGTCCAACTGATCGTACGGAACAGGTTGTTTCTTGAAACTGGTGGGCACCATCGAGAGCTGAGTAGGCCGGCGATTGTTGTTGAGCACCGTACGCTTCCCAAAGAAGACGTTTGGCAACGCGTTACTATGCGCCACCGAACTCCAGTAGCAAAATAAGATGTAATCTCAGTGCCAAGGCGTTGCCAAACAAATTAACGAGATTGATGAGAAGACAAGTTCAACGATTTCGATTGACCAATCATTTTAATAAATGTGCTGCAAATTACTGCCGAACGTGCCAACGATTAACTACAACCAAGATAGTCAGAACAATTATTACGAGCTGGGGCCAAAAAGGTGATACGCACACCTCTTGAAGCTCAGAATCATTTGAAGGTGGTGAACCTTCAGGTTGGCGGGCAGTAAATGTGAATTTGTATTATCGTCGGAATCCTGGTCATCGATCCGATTAGGCCCAGGAGACCAATGGATAATAAGGGTGTTTGGGGGAACAGTGTTATTCGTCATTGGGCCAATTACGTAACATTTTACACCGTTATCGTCGTCGAGCAAGCAAAACCGAGAGCAACTATTCACACAACTACGTCGAACTGTTGCAAACTTGAGGACAAGCAGATTAGCATGCTGACACCTGGAATTGTCAATTGGATAATGGGAGTCCATGATAACGGTAGGACCCAGATAAGTTTCTTCTAAGCACACAGCCGTGGATTACGCAGTCAGAATACAAAACTTGACTCTTCTAGGTTGAACATTGGGCAGACGGTAAACGGACTGAAAAATCACTTCCGGTTAGACCTGGTGCCCTGAGACAAGAAGGTGCGCCAGAATTGCATTCGAAATGGACATCCCATACCCTCTTGAGCGTCCGACGTAACCTGCTCTACAGACGCACGTGAAAGGGTAAACTCAAAATGAGATTACACGTTTGGGCAGATCATCTTTTAGTTGTACGTGGACTATTGTGTTTAATTCGAACGAGATTCGCAGTTGGGGTGAGCTGTGGATCTGGTCAACTTTGCTGCTCACTCTCCGAGGTACAAATTCAGCCAAAACTTCGCCTCTGTATGATACTTTCTTGAAAACAGGAGTTTAACTTTCGGTCCTGTCAGCCCCATACGCTTATCCACGAAGTTTAGAGGGCAGGCGCCCTCTGCGAATATCCGCCGTAAAACGTCACTTCTGCTTGAGCCAGTCTGCTTCTTCGGTCGCCAGTGAACGATCTCAAGGCTCCGTGTTTTAGCTTACAAACAAGGCTTCTCTTCTGTCTAAGGGGTAATTAACCAAAAGTGTAAGTATACTGAGTGGATGTGCATGATGGCATGAAATTTTATGTAAATGACCGGATGATAAACAACCAAAAACAGCCCATTCGCCAAGACGCTTTTGAATTTCAGTTAACTGAGTACTCTAGAAAGTATAGAAAGGCATTTTTGCTGCAGGAAATAACCGTGTTTCGATATTCCAAAACTTGTTATTAAATACGCTGAAAATCACGGCAGTTCGACGACACGATACGCTGGTGGGTTAGTTCAAACTTTGCTTGGTTAAGTGATAAAGTTGGCAACAGGTTAATAACGAATATGCATTTGTCAGTCCGTAAAATACGCAGACAACTGGCATGAATGTGGTGCCGTATGATCATCGTAATATCAAACTGCGAACCAAATAGGCTTAGTTATTGTTTTTGCCCATTAATTTAACGTCAGTCAACGTGATCTGCCTGTTCTGTTCACTGTTCGATTTAGTCGTGCATAATCTGGTTTGGCGCCATTGTTAGGCTAAGGTCATTATGCCTAACCAATTAAACAGACTTGCCAGTATGTGGATCACAGTGTGTTCCTCGGAAATTGGGGTGAGTAAGCGGGGCGGAAGGCAGGCCCTGCGGTTTCGACTCTTGGTTGAACGCATCGACGTCTGTGATCAGCAATCGGCTTTGGAACACCCTTCGATTACAACGCTACGATGGCGGGTAAAATCAGAAGCTGAAAAGGTTATGGAGTGTATGCACTGACGGTACGGCATGCTCTCCGAAGTTCCGTCGACCAGTTTGCCACAGCCATCTTCTCTGGAACCAATTTCGGTTGAAGTCTTCTCTGTCCTGTGCGTCCAGATGTAAATGCAAACGTAACATAATGCCGAAGATGTGTCATTACTTACTCTGAACATTGACCAGGGTGTCACTTAAAACTTCTGTCGCTCTCACTCGTGTGCGCGCATGAACATCACGGAGTTGATCTTTGGATGTTATCAGGTCGCCCCGAAGTAACGGTGCTGGGCAACGCCATTTTCTGGGGTTCAACATTGGGGGTAACACGGTTTTTGAAGTAGATGCAACTAGAGCTGCCTAGTTATTGGTATATTAAAGTAGCTGATAAATAGGAACGCAACTGCGTATTGCAGAAAAGGCAACGCGGTACATCAGCACTATACAGATGGTGTAAATAGAAAATCTGCTGTTCGTTAATTCGCTGTTGAATATTCATGCTTCCAGGCCCGCATTTGACTGACATCATGTGTCACGAGAAATGTGTGACTGAATACATGCAAACTCAAACTACCAAACGTGTCAAAATCCACGGGGTTCGCTCTCACGGTGTGTGTATCTGTTTCGCTGGCACGCCACCATTCAGATAACCTCAGTAGAACTCACACTCACATTACCGCACTTCAAGCGTGAACTTTCCCAATTTGTGCTTCAACCGAGCACGTAGAAACCCTGTTACCCCTCATGTATTTACCTGAGTATCTTTAAGAAGCTAAACATTTCCTGATTCTCGAACAGATCTTGGAACCCCCAATGAACAATAAATTACTTAAAATTTGATAAAGCACAGAATCAACCTCCACTTAAACAAATCAGCCAAACACGTATCATTTTATATCTCACCAAATTTATATATGGTACGCAATTATTTACTAAAATAAGACGGTTGAGTACCAAGCAAACATCATAGGCAGCATCGGAAAGAAGTACATGCATACCGTCATATCAGCCTTTGAAATCTTCGACCTCAGCGTCAACTGCAATTACCGGCAGAGTAGAAGGAACACTTCAAGTCCGCGATCGTTTCTGCCACAGCACTCAACTATTACTGCTCCATTTTATCGCCTGTTGACCACGGAATCTACCAGCTGTGGAAAAGTCACAGCCTGCTCAAGCGAAATACAGTGATAGTGTAACTGGCAAGCAGAACGTCTTGGCTTCCATTGCCCGCTATACTCGTAACATAACTTTGTGGAAAGTCGAGAGACCGGGGTACAGCATCCTTCCAAAGTAAGGGTTCCGAAGACAGTTCATCGAAAGGAAACAACCGGGACAAACATCAGCCGGTGGCGGGAGTTGAGGCCGGATCTCTGTTCGGTCTGCATACAAATTCACACCCGCAATGCTGCAGCCTTCAGCTAGAAAAGAAGAATGTGACCAAATCAACTAGGGTTAACTCTCTCGTGTGGCGAGTAACCAATCGTTGTAACATGTTTTCACAGTGAGTTATATCATGTGGCATTGTGAGGGGGCTCAAAAAAGCACGGTGAGTGTTAGCCACCTTTATTCTGTGAACTCTCATGGGAGTTTCGTCTGAGTGAGTTTCCCTACGACTTCCCCATAGGTTTGAGGTCGTCAATTTCTCATCCCTTTCTTTCAGTATTGTTACCTCTTTTCTACACCCTATTCCGTGCTTTTTAATTGTTTACAAAGTCAGTTTTGGCAATTGGAAGTATGTCCTAAGAATCCAGTCCATATTGGTCCCATAATTCTCTGTTTCACGTTTTCTGGATGGTTGGCGAAATTTTGTGTATCGGTGGCAGCTATGAATTCGCCGTGTTCTGATGGCATTGATAGCTTGAACTCCTCAGCATTTATAGTTACTCATATGGTTACTCAGAGAAGTGAAGAATTTCTGTCGTCATCATATTACTGGGTGCCCTCAGAAGGTAACTGGTGAAAGGAAGTTAACAATTTATGTCTCAAGCCACCTCATCCTGAAAATTGAATTAAACTGCAGACATGCACATGAATTACGCAATCAAAAACCGAAATATCGTCAACATCACAGTGGTGTAATGCGTTACGGTAGACAACAAGCTATTCACACAAAAATAAGGCTGGCGCAATGGAACCAAAGCAGCTGAGTCAATATGAAAGTGGCTATCCAAAACAGGACACGTAGGATACATACACAAAGAATCAATGGCAGGGGAGAGCTTTTGTCCGGATTTTCATACTTAGGCTGAGAAATCAGAAGGTCATTGAAGTCATGCTGACTTAGGCGAAATACAGTCTCTGGCCAACACGCCCAAGGAATTGTCATTAGAGCAGTCACATGTCTGCTGTTTTCTTCTTACAAGCCTCACGAAAAAATTTTTGTTCTATATCCTCTTAAAATTGGATGCCTCCATTGTGATAAAAAAGCAGTCTCAGACTACCCTAAGTGAATGCAGACGTATTTCACTGAGTTCAGTAACAAAAAATGAACGAATGCAACAGGACAGTTACAAGGGTTTTAGCAAGTTATAGGAATAAAGAGCTTGGCTCGCAGAAAGGGTTCAAGAGGACCACCACCACAGCATCCCAAATTACCAGTATCCAAGAAGCGAGGATATTCCAAAATTACTGTGGACGGCTGAAACGTGGTCGGTGCTGCGACGATGTTCGGAGTACAACGGAGCTAAAAATGGATAAGATCCGTGTAGTATCGTCAAGCAACCACGCCACAGATAGAAGAGCACAAAGACGTGCGTGCACAAAACTTTATTGTAATTGCGGGGTCATTTTTAATCAATTTGAACAACCTGCAGAGATGACGCAAACACGTTGTTGTACAATGGTGAAGCATCGTTAGTGAACAAAACCAAGAAAAAAGCTCTACACATACACGGCGATTTGTTCGTACACGTATTTTCTTAAAGTTAGGATCTCTCTGGTTGTCACTTATCTCAGTGGCTAAATTTGGCTGAATTAATCAAGGCAAGAGGCTTCACAAACTTATAACCTGGTCCTTCTGTAGGTGAAATTTCTTATTGAAGTTTCATCAGACTTTTGAACAGTCTTCCCCCGAGGTTTTTAACGGCCAATCAAGGGGACGCTTCGAAATGGTATCAGAGTGCAATTTTATTAGAGCCTTATGAGCTGCATAGTCTTGCTGTGTTCATTTTGGCTTATGTTACACCGAACAGCGTTGGCACACCTTGTTTCCAGTTGCTGCCCTCGGAGTCAACAGGGGACCGCCGAATATCGGCATAGGCAAACTAAATGGACCTTAAAAATCTGAGCTCCAGCTTGGAAACTATGCATACGTCGTTTGAATCGCCGGGAGGCACACATGATCAACTTGACAACAACCTGAAATGAGCCATAGAGGTGAGTTTATGGGTGAAAATATGCTTCGGTGCTGCGCGGTAGAAGAGATNCGAACAGCGTTGGCACACCTTGTTTCCAGTTGCTGCCCTCGGGGTCATCAGGGGACCGCCGAATATCGGCATAGGCAAACTAAATGGGCCTTAGATATCTGTGCTCCAGCTTGGAAACTATGCATACGTCGTTTGAATCGCCGGGAGGCACACATGATCAACTTGACAACAACCTGAAATGAGCCATAGAGGTGAGTTTATGGGTGAAAATATGCTTCGGTGCTGCGCGGTAGAAGAGATGTCTCAACATCCTCTATGGAATATTCGTGAAACTAACTGGCCATAGCCTACAAATGGCCAGCGACCACCAGATTAATAAATAGTAGATGACTGGAGTCATTCCAGACTCGCTGTAATGGCGCCACCAGGAGGAGTTAGCTCAGGAGCCAAATGACTTTTTAGTGGGAAGGCTCTGGTTGAAGCACAGAAACATTTATCTGATATGAAGTAAGAACTTAGCTCTCTGAGTGAGTATATTGCGCTCGACCAGTAGGTGTGGCTGCTGTTTGTAAGGCAGTGTCTTCCTCAACGGCACAGCTGGCGGAAGCAGGGACGAGCTTCATGGATCGGGCATTCCGGGAAAGAGAGTTTGTTTTGTTGACACGATTTCTGATCACATCCTCTTCAAAAGAACAGGTCAAAGTGGTGTTAAACGCCTCATTCTCTCCTGAGTTCACATACAGGGTTCCTGCCGATAAACTTTGCTCCGGGGCTAGCAAGAAATCACTGGGACTTTCTCCGACGCCACCCGCGGATATTAGCCGGAGAGTAACTACTGAAAGAAACAACTGAACTGAAGAAAATCCATGCTAATCTCGAGGGAGGCTCATTGGATTGCTCATTGCAGGAAGGACAGAAGTGCGTCCAGCATGCTGGAGTGGAACCATGCATCGAGGCTGGACCCAAACTTCTAGTTAATGCAGAAGTCCTCATTCCAGCTCTCAAGAGAGGACCAATACCCTCGAATGAATAAGCCCAACCACTCACATCTCATGCGGCTGGCTCCATCCCCTTGAATGACCAATCGTCTGCTAAGCTGAACGGATCTGGAAGAGGAGCTCTCACAGTTGGTACGGACCATCACTTTTCCTCTAGACTCCCAAGCATTCCAAAACAGGAAGGTCCACTGAAATTTATTTTAGCCCTAAGGCTTATGAACTAGTGGGTCTGCCGGGATCACCCAATGCATCCAGTTCATACCAGCCTCTCCTTCTTCGCCTGGAGCGAGGTCGTCTCGTTCTAGGTTCTTTTCTGATTAAGAACCCCACCCAAATTTTCAGGGTTGCAAAGCTGATAATCATCCCCAGGAATTCTGAAAGCGAGGGCGGCCCGAAAGCCATCGACCTCTGGTCAACAGAGAAGGACAAAGCGTCCTACAGGGACTCTCGCATATGCTCTGACTGTGATGTAACAGCCGCTCCCATCCCATAGGGCTCACAAAGCTATACCGTCCACTACACACCTCTCCTCGCTAATGAGACTGCTTCATCAAGCTCCTCTCTCTTTTCGCACCCAGCCAAATAAGGAATTAGTCCCCAAGTGCGCGTGTACCAACTGTCCGGGCCTTCTGAACAGACTACCAGAAATCAGAGAGTTGGCCCACGACACTAACTCTCATATACTTGCTTTAACAGAGACCTAGCTTTCCGTGGATATCAGTGATAACGAACTGCATGTCCCTGGTTACTCTTTGTACCGAACGGACTCCTCCATTAGACGCATGGGAGTCCGTGCCGTCTTCCTAAACCGGAAGCTGCTGGCGCCAGCTGTCGTAAAGTAATTTGCCTCCACAGAGAATTGGGACGAACCCTGGATCAAAATTCAGCCTCGTAGTCATGAAACGCTCCTTGTTGGTGTTACGTACCTTTCACAGTCGTTTGGCGCATTCGACGACGAGACCATTCCTGCTACCCCAGACAGACTCACTTCTACCCAGCCTCTCTCCCATCTTACTATGGGTCACGTCAACGTACCCAAACTCAACCCTGCAGCTGCTTCTCTTAAGGACTATGGCTGAGGATTTTCGAAACACTTAGCAATTTTGATCCATGAGAAAGCCTGGTCAAAACATGTCGAATCACATACAAAGCACCGTCCAGGACAGGCACTTCCCTTAATTGATCTGGTTATCACGACTGAAGTTCGCCTGGCAGATAGAGTGGTCATCAAACCACCGCTGAGGCATAGTGGCCACATGCCACCAGCCTTTGACATTATCTGTTACTGGCTTCAAAGTGCTGCAACAAAGGCTTAATTGCGAAATTCCAACAAAGCAGCCTTTAATGCCCCAAGGATATTCCTAAGTACCCTCAGCCTTGCATCTGACTCGGTGAACCCAAACCATCCCTCTATTAAGGCTGCCGTTCACGAGGCTGATGAGGCATTTGTTCCTCGACAGCTATAGAAGTCCTCCCCTTGTGCACCGATTCCGCGGAACATACGTCGCCTTCTCAAGGCACGTTCTCGCCTATCCTCCAAGCAGGAGCTAACGCGCAGGCCGGGAGATCCAGAAGCTCTTCGATCTGTACAAAACGGTTGCAAGCGGAAAATCCGTCAACACATCCAGCAGGCACAGCCGAACTGACATCCAATTCTCCCTGGGAGAAACTTTCAATATCCCCTCCTGATAACTGAATTCTTTGTGCTAGACGTTCAGGATCTCCTGTTCTAAATCAACCCTTATTCTACCATGGAACCAGATGCGACCCAACCCCGGATCCTTAGGGAAGCAGCCCTCGGTTCGGCGGTACCCCTCTTTGATCAGTTTGAACAGACACATCGGATCGGCACTCTTCCGGAGGCGTGGAAGGAGGCCACCGCTACAGTCATATCTAGGGCAGGTGATCGACACTCTCCTGCGAGTTATCGGCCGATCTGCCTTACCAGCATCCCATACGAGATGGTGAAGCGTCTGTTAAAACGCGACATCCGTAAGTATTTTTTCTCAAATAAACTTTTCTCTCCTACTCAGCATGGCTTTATTCCCGATCGGTCATGTATAAACAATGTATTAATCTTTCCGGATAGCCTGGAAGATTCCATAGACAATGGTCATATTTTAGATGTTATGTTCTTCGACTCCGTCGAAACTTCCGACCGTGCATATAAAGTAGCAGCTTATGGGGTCTTAGGAGAGATACTGCACCGGATCACTTCATTTCTTGATAACAGGGGTTTCGGCGTAAAAACCAGGTCGGAACTTCCCTCTCCCTCTCCGCTCTCTTTGGTCGTTCCTCCAGGATCGATACTTGGTCCACTGTTGTGTCTTATATACATCAGTTACCTCCGACAGCTTATTTTCAGCGATGGTAACGTTTACGCTGATGAACTGAAAGCATGGAATGCCAGTGCTCCTGTTTTACTGCAGAGTGACCTTGACCGTATTAAGTGCTGGTCAGATGACTGGAATCTCCTTCTAAACGATAGCAACTGTGCATATCTGTCGTTCGGAGGAGACTCCAGGAACCTATCCGCGATACACACTGAGTACGATGCAACAGATATAGAGGAAGTTGACCTCAGAAAGGACCTAGGGATTTGGCTGTCAACTGATATATCTTTATCGTATCACTACTATATGGCCGCCAAAAAACTGTGACTCGGGATAATAAAAATTGCCCTTACCCCCATAGATAAGCATGTCTTTCAAAAGCTTCACGGGTATATATGAAACCACTGATCTCGTATGCTAATCAAGTCGTTTATATCGGTTTTAAGAAGGATATGCTCGTCAATGAACGTGTCTAGAGACTAGCCACCAAAATGGTCACTGGCTTGCGGCATCTCCGAATCCAAACACGGAATTCCTGATATTTGTCCACATGAGTTTCGAAGACTGCGCGGCGAATTAACCCTTACGCACTTCTTGGGAACAGGACTTTTGCAAAAATTCCTTACCCCAGTAGGTGATAACAATGGAAAGGGTCACATCAGAAAGCTTTATAATCCTCGATCCCGGATCTCCCATAGGAAACAGTTCACTAATTGGGTTATCAACCACTGGAATGACCTTCCACTAGGAGTCTTTAGCTGATCTTCCAAGGACCGTTTCAGAGATTTGCTGGTTTCATACCTACTTCAAAAACTGTTAGATCAGTAATTCACTTTGTTCTGTTAGATTATCATTTTACCGTGTTCTTGGTACTCTCTGTAACCCCCGAGAGCAGCGCTGCACACTATTTTAAATGACCGCTTTTCAGGTCAACAGAAAACCTCCGGACATCAGAACAGCCAAACTAACTGGATCTGGGTCATTTGGGCCCCCACTCTTAAATCCGGGTAGAAATCACTGAAATCGCTAAAATCGCTTGTGAGTACGTAGGTAGAGGTTGAAGGGTTGAATAAATTTGATTAATAAAATGAAATTCAGCAAGCATACTGTGCGTGTATTATCACTTCTCGATAATTCACATGAGTCATACAAATTTTTATTATTCTCTTATTAAACACGTTCTCTTGTTTGAACTAATGAACGCATTACGAACTCTCCTGACAGTTTGTCGCCCGGGTTCCCGTGTAATGTTTTCTCGTGTTCTGTGCTCATCCCGTTTGTTGCTTGGATCGAAATGCTTCTCAACGTCCACCAAAGTACATTGTTTTGTTAACGACTAAATGTTTTTTCTCATAAGGCTTATCAGAAAGTTGCTGTTTTGGGAGCTAGTGGTGGAATCGGGCAGCCAATGTCATTACTTCTCAAACAGTCCCCCCTTGTTACTCAGCTGTCCTTGTACGATATTGCGCACGTCAAGGGTGTCGCTGCAGATCTTAGCCATATCGAGACACCAGCACGCGTTACAGCACATTTAGGCCCTGGAGAACTTACTGACTGTCTCTCTGGTGCTGATGTGGTCGTTATTCCCGCAGGTGTTCCACGTAAACCAGGTATGTATTTTTTTACAATGAACCTGTTGGGTCTTACTGCATGTTTCCTTGTATACCCGGACTGATTTATGTACAGTACGTCGAACCGCAATAATCTTTTTACCCCACCGCTTCTCGAGTGGTCTTGCAAGACCATGGTTTATATAATGCCGTTGTTTCAGTCCTAAGACCTGGAGGTTGTTCTCAATTTGCCATGACCGTACAGTTAATTTCAGAATACTGTTTTTGCTATTTAATTAGATTATTAATATATTTTTAAGCCATAGTACAGCCCTTAAACTGTAAACGCATGGTTTTATTTTCAAGTTGACCATCACTCACATTTGATCGCAGCCTTCGCATTCAGATAGACTTTTGACCATGTTTTGAGCATCCATATTAATTCAGTTTTACCCTAAAACCGCTGTTATGCGTTATACTTCAGCGGCAGTCTGAATAGTCATCCTCAGGTACGGCATGAAGGTGCTAATACAGTAGTGCACCTTGACGTTTTTTTCCACGTAGATGTTCACTTGAGTAGCTTCTGAACTGCGGACTGTTGATTAGTTCAGGGCAACGTGACTCACAAAAAGCTGTGCGGCTGGTGCCGCCTTGTCCTCACTGGTTTCCCTTCGAGTTGTGGACACCATCGTGTTTTTTCGTTGATTACTTTGGTGGGCTCCGCCCTATTTCTCCGTCATTTTACTTTTGCGTAGTATATTTTTCATGGTTGCGTGATTGCTAAGTCTCATTGTCCTCTACGGTTTGCATTCAATTGTGAGAGTGTTATTCTGATTCTAATGAGCTTACCTCCGTTCCCTCATGACCTTGAAGTTTACTCATTGATGTTCACTTTCCTTTGCATTTCATTCGTAGAAGAGTTTTGTGCACTCAAAGGCGGAGGTGGTTGGGGGTTCATGCACCTTGAGAGCTGTATGAGCGCCAGCGTAGTCTGAGGATGCCATAATTGGTATAGCTAAAGGTTTGTCAACGTACGCCATCTATGATGAAAGCACGGTTGCAGTCTTTCTTAAGGAGGTGAGGTGCACAATGCCGCTTCAGGATCGTCTCTCGTACTTCTGCGAAATCCGCTCAACCGAACTGATACGGTTCATGGCGTAATCGTTTTCGGCCGTCGGTGTCTCCGAAAGGTTAGCGATGAGAACACCGTGTCAGTACTAAGGAAGTTGGTCAACGTGTCCTAGTGAGGGATAGACTGTCGACCCTTAAGCATACTAATGTCGTCCTACAAGCATCGTTGGCTTGGCCATATTTTACGGGTACCGACTCACTGACTGCCACATCGTGCCTTGTTAGACTGGAAGTGATAGCCCAATAATCACTGCATGGTGTGAATTCTGATTGTGAAGGCACTTACTCTAAAGTTTGCTTCAGTAGGGCGCTCCCGATAACCTGGTTTTAGTCTGAAGGAGGCTGGTTGGCATGACGAAGATAAGCACTCGGTGGTGCTCGTGTCACTAGTCTGTGTGCATCAATGTAGGTTATTCTATCCATCTGCATTCTCACTTCCTTAACCTTCCACGTTGTCTCCTGTCATATGTTGTGGCACGCCTTTCACTTCATGTGGTTAATTCGTGTTAGATATATTAAATATAATGCTCTAGAAAGTAAATATTCAGTGCCGTCGTTTTTCGTAACTTCAGTGTTCTCTCTAGCCATAGTGTGCATATTAATTTCGGGATTTTCGACCCTCTTCTTGCATAACATTATTTCACATCGTTCGGCTTTGTGATTGGGGTGTTTCACGCATATCTACTCAATGCGACTGGAAAAGGCTCGTTAGGCAATGCACACATGCGTATGCAACAACAAGCTATTCTTCGGGTGTTGCTATATGAACTGCCACTCATTCGTGTGTTTAGAATACGAGCGCCGACTATTGGCCGTGTGGTGGTGTCTTCATTATCTGTATCGCTGATACCTGAGTAGCCTTAGATAACTTGTTGGTATCAATCCCATTTGCGGTCTAGTGTGTCACACGGCAGCCTTGCGTTCTATGGTCTGAGAACTTGGGCATTTCCGAAGAGTGGTGCGGATATTGATGTAGGCCCTGTTCTAACAATCAGTATCTTTAGCATTTACTCAGCGGAATGGTTAAAACTACCACAGTGAACCTTGCTTATTGTTGTGGATAGTCAACCGCCATACGAAGTGTGTTTAACATTCTTATCCTAATTCCCGTCACGAAATAAACCTCAAATATCAGCGAGTTTGATGATCATCAGGAGTCCCCGTTTCAAATTCGTAGACCCATGCTTTACCGTAGTAGTCAAACTTGTGTTTTGGTATTTTCCACTGGACTTCGATCCGTTCAGGTATAACCATGCCAATGAGGCAACCAAACGAGATGTCCATGGGACTATACCACAGTGTCAATTGAGTGTTTAGGTTGGACGTATAGTTTTACGACCATACAAGTCTTCTCTTAAGTACTAGTCTTGTAGTACTTCTCAGACACTGGATGCAGCTTCGAATAACTCTGCACGCAATGGTAGCTAGGACAAGACACCAGTGTCTTATTCGTTGTGCCCAAAGCCAATTAGTCCTTATCCAAGTATAGTCGGTTTCCAGTGGGGTCTCTCGGTAAACATCTGTCCACTGTTGTCCCTCTTGCTG
>QNGE01005360.1:0-44998 GCA_008508345.1 Paragonimus westermani
AATGACCAACTGAAAAATATATCTCCTGCTGATCGGCAGGCGACTTGGTTCAATCTGTTTCCTTATAGTGCTTTGTATGAACGTCACGCGACCGCAATGAGGTTAGAAACAACGCAATGCAATGAACAAAACTGACTTCTGGAGGTTCTCCGTGGTAGGATAGAACGTAGTACCCAGTTATACGCCGTTCCATATACGCAAAAGGTGGGAACAGCCATGTGAATGTCATTTTCAACCATTTGTAGGAATAAAATTTCGTCGACCAATGTCTACCTGAAATCGTGCAAGGAGGGATGAATGGTGTATACACCGTATGGACAAGTAAGCTGAAAAAGCTTTCATACATGTTTGGATGTCATACATGTTGGTGTTCTTTTTGAAACGGAATGCCAACATCGTACGGTCGTATATACACATTTCGACGATATCTTCGAAACCCCGGATAATTCGGTATTCCCAGGTTAGTGGATCATGTATTCCACCTCGAAAATTGTGGTGAACTCCCTTATAAAATTTGGAGAATCGGGCTAACGATGATGATAGATTGTTTTTGCGAAAACGGTGGAAAAGTTTTTCCCCACCAAACTAGTACTTCTGACACATTCGATGTGTTTCAATTTTGTCATCAATGCTGTTTACTTACAACTGATGAACTGTAAGTGCTCTGTTTGATGTTTCGATTTTAACGTTTTGAGAAATATTTGAAATCGAAGTTCACGTCAAATTGACTTTCTTCTTGGAACAACCTTCATGCACAATACGTGCAAAAGCTTTGTGTGCCTGGATGTTTCACTCCGCTAGGCATCTGGCGCCTCTTTTACGAGTGACACCTACAGATACACTCATAGTTCGGCTCCTGGGTATAATCTAGTGAACAGGCGAGTGCACTCTGACAACCTTCTGCAACAAACCCGTAAGTCCTACACCGGGAGTTTGTCCACTTTTCAGCTCAACGCTACTTACGTTGACGCTGATATACCCCGACAACCAAACTTCGGTATCTTCAAAACATCAAGAAAGTAGTGAGGCAGCCCAGAGACCACAAAATTCAACTGCTAGTACAACCACATGACCAGGGAGTTTAATGGTTTCGGTACCAATTTGACAAATGAAGAAAAACTGCAGGACACGCAAAAATTGTGGTGTGCATCAAAATCCTAGTAGACGGATAAACGTAGGTGCGGTTCTCTCACGGGTGGCGGAACACGAGGTCAATATACACAACGCTAAGGCCATTGTACAAAAGCAGGCTAATGCAGCTAGAAAAGTACAAAGTTCCGGTGGGACCACCCTAAGAAGGGACAGGAAAGTAAATATCAACGTCCCCGAACCGGCGACACAAGATCCTACAGATGAGATACTCAGAAAGACAATTCTAGGTGTTCTGGAAAACATTGGACTATCCACAGCAAACAGACCCGATAATTGGACTGTATCTAGCACACAAACGTATTCTTCCAGAACGCTAACAGTCGAATTCCCATACCGTAACATTCCATACCTGCTAATAACCGCAGCCGACACAATACCTCAGAGAATGCTAGGAAAATGTCGCAGGAGATAGCCATACATCAGAGATCTGACTAATATGTGGAGTTGTCATCTGTACCGAGAAATCAAAAGCCAGCGTCTCTGCACAAACCAGAATCAGGAAGCAAGCCACAGTTTCAAAAGAACAAAACGGCGATACAGCAGTCTAGGATAGACAACCACCTGGGAGAAGAGTGGTTTGCACCAGCCCGGGTCACCCCCTCATGTCAAAAAATAAGGCTTATAAGCCAGAAAATTTCTTCGGGAGATTAGCTGCGACCAGATTGCGGGGTAGTCAGAAGGCCAAATCACATCAATTGAAGGACACGATGGTGAATGTATGCAGCTCACCTGCTAAGAAAGAATCGCGAGCGATGGTTCACTCCGTTGGTGTAGTGGCCTAATCAATTAAATGATAGAAACTAACCAAAATATGGTAATATCAAAAGAAGTTGTAACGGTAACGAGTGTGTTCAAGAGGTATAAGTAAAAAGAAGACATCCAATAAATTGGAATGACTCAATGACAGGTCGAAATCCATGGAATTGGATAGGCCACCGCCCCAGAGAAAGAAATCGCCAAGGGTTAGGTCCGGACGACGAATGATAGATAATTCCACACACGACGTGGAATGACGAACGTTCGACGCCGATAGGTCAACAAACACACGTAGCTAAAAAAGGTTTCACGTGCGATTACTTCGTCAGCCAAAACATCTACGCAAACGAATAAGACAGAGACGGCGCGCGGTAACTCCCGTTTTATTGATCACTACAACCAAATTAAAAAAGTGACGACGCTACTTTCAAACAAGTGTACAGGTGAAGTTAGCGAAACGGTATGCACAAAAATATACAAAAATGATTTGCAAAGTATAATAATGAACTGTAGACACTACAGTGTTCCCCCACCAGAGCGCTTGTGGATTAAAAACACGAAGAAAGAACAGCAGCGACGAGAAAAACGAACCAAACGCTCGAAAGCCATATCACGTGTCATAATCTGCTAGGTGTTTCGCCCTGTATACCGACCGTATTCTACGTGTGGCGCGTTGTTCAAGAACACAAGGGGGCCAAACTGTAATTGGTTATAATACTGTTGGGGGTGGGAAGGAGTTGTTTTCAGTCAATATCGGGTCGGGTATGTTAACATCCTGATCCGTGTAGGCTTGTTTCAGTCGATTAATGGATACGGATTCCTTCCGTCCATACCTTTCACTAATGAAAAACTTGTCCTCGCGCTTACTCACTTTGAAGGGGCCAAGGTATCGTCGTTATAGTGGTTTCCTCAGGACGTCTTGGCGCAAAAGACAAATTAAAGTGTGGGCAAATCCGGAGAGTTTTGTTCTCGAAGCTAATGCTGACGGGTTGGTGTGAATCAATTCCCCTGAGAGGTGTAAATTGGTACCGTGAGCTAGTTCCGGGGTTAGTACAACCGACGTATGCGGAAGGGAGTCCGCGCAACACTTCGTCCATGAAACGTTTGAGTCGCACTAAGAAGCCCAAAAGGCACTCTTCTGAACTCAAAAAGTCCAAAAGGTGTAATGGCTGCCTTCGGAATGTCCCCTCTGGCAACCGGAGAAATAGTAGGGAAGATAGTAACGCCGACAAACCACAAAGAAAAATCGTAGGTGTGTGGTATAAGGTACCTGTCCGGGATTGTGCAGTTGTTGACATTGCGGGTACTCACCGCAATGTCGCCAATCATCCGGAGATTTTTTGGGTACCATGTGCAGCGGTGCCACTTAAGCGCTGTTTGAAGGTCGAATTGTGTCCAACTGAAGCATATGTTCGAATTCAGCCTTGGCTATTTTGAGTTTGTCAGAGTGTAAACTGCGTGGACGAGATGAAACTGGAGGACCGCTTGTTGTAATATGATGTTTCACGTTGTGCTTATCTGCTACATAAGCATTTGCTTGCTCACAGAAACGTTGCTCGAAGAAAAAATAGATTTAGCAGACTGAACACGTGGGTTTCAATGAAATTGTTATGGCCGTGGCAATGATACTGGAGATGATTGCCCTCTATTTATCTGAATATCCATGAGGTAGTCACCTGTGAACTGCAACTGCAGTTGCGCGGATTTTCAAACCCACAGCAGCCTTCTTCGTGACGACCCCCCCTGTGATAGTCTTTGGGGTGTATCGCAGTCCGGGCACGACACCAGACGCAAACAAAGCATTACTAATAAGTAGTGTGGCAGATTTATGATTTTAGATGAGACCCAACTGTGAAAAGTCAGGGCTTCGGCTGGATTCGAACCAGCGACAGACACAGCATGCCTCAACGCGGCAAGCGCACTACCAGCTGAGCTACGAAGCCACAGCGGGAGCTCGGTAACAGAGTCCAAATATGAAATTCCCGAGCTCCCGGTGTGGCTTCGTAGCTCAGCTGGTAGAGCGCTTGCCGCGTTGAGGCATGCTGTGTCTGTCGCTGGTTCGAATCCAGCCGAAGCCCTGACTTTTCACAGTTGGGTCTCATCTAAAAACAAAGTATTGTTAGAATTCTTCCAGTCGGCTTGTGATTCAGGCCATCGTTTGCTTGCTCTGGGAGATTTTGATGCCCCCGAAATCAACTGGTTGCAGGGGGGTTCTAGTCGCGAAGGCATCCATCACAAACTGTTTAACCCCTTGAGGGATTTGACACTGACACAAAATTTTGGGGTAGCCACCAGATCTCAACCTGATCAAATAGCCTCAACACTAGACTTAATTGCCACTGTTTACCACAGACATCGCAGCCGCGTCATCTGCAGCAACATTCAGAAAGAGTTTTCAGAAGATTTATTTCCCCCATAAGTTCTATATCGGTAAAACAGATGAGAATCGCACCTTTTTCACCGAAGTGAACATGAAAACTGATAATGCAGGCTGAAGGGTGACCCGAAACAAATCGCTTCTCGTAGAGGAAATTGGCAGTCTGTAGGCCAACCACGCTGACAACCTCCGGGCTCTTACAGATAGAAAGGTCTCTCAAAAACAAATCGGAAAAAGGGATCGAAAGCCATGGGTTTGCTCCAGGGTCAGCAGAGCGTTCATGTGTATGTATGCATATGTCTTAGAAGAGACACACTCAGCAAAGGAGATTTGAAAACTTCATGACGTCCAAAAGAGTCCAAAACAAATCAATCAGTATAGCAGGGGATGCTCGCCTGGACCATGGTCTCAACCTAGTGCATGACATTAAACAGAACCCTAAGAGGTTTCGGGGTTATGATCACCTTAGCTCCTGCCTCAGAATGGAAATTGAGACCACGGTTTTCTTCAATGAGTAGATCATGCTCATTGAAAAGGTCATCGCTGACGAGCTTATGACACGCTTTCAAGTGCTTATCGTCCGGACCATAGAGTATTTGAGCCTCACTCCAATACCGTAGGGCGACCATGGTGGATCAGGACAATGATTTTCATGAAGTTAAGTGACCGATATCCCTGATAAAGAACACAGAGTCCGCAGGGCAGGACCGCATCCATCCGGAAATCCTGAAAATTCTGGCCAAAATGCTGGTGTCGCCCTTTGCCCGAATGTTCAACTTTACGTTGAAGACAGGAGTAGTCGTAAGGAATTGGAAGAATGTCACTGAAATTCCTATCTTTGAAGGTGGTAATCGATCAGTCGTCGGAAGTTACCTACCAATAAATCTGACTATTGTTATCAGCAAAATCTTTGAAGACGTACTACGAGAAAAGGATCTGCATATTCTTCTGTGGACAGGTATTTTCAGAGCTCCTCAACACGGCTTTCAAAGAATAGGTCTTGTCCTACCAGTATGCTGACGTTTTAGGACGTTGCCACTGGGAAGGTGGACAGAGAAGGAGTGGCCTAGGTGTACCGACTAGATCTATTCTGTCAACCACGGACTACTGGGTTGGAAGCTAAGGGAAGCTGGATTATCTATTAGAGTCTGTACGTGGATCCAGACGTTTCTAGCTGGGAGGTCGTGTAGAGTGAGAGTAGGAGGACTTCTCTCAGAAGAAGGTTCCCCACTAATTGCAGTATCTCATGTTTCATTCCACGCCTCTCCGCTCTTCCTGGCATACATAAGTGACTTGACCGACAACCTGGTTCGCCCATGTTACCTATCCGAACAAGGTATGGAGCTGGATGAAAGTAAGTCGGACTAGAAATTCCTCCGTGGAGAAATTCAGGAAACTTGCAAATGGACATCAGGGTGGGACATACCACTGAATGTTCGCAAAAGCCATATCCTTGCTAATTCTCTCCAGTTGACTCCCAGGTATCTAAGGGTTTCACATAACCAGACAATCAAACCATTAACTAAACAGAAAACGACAGAAATCAGTGGGTTCAGTGGACTGGAGACGGAAGTCCGAAGTTGACACTTTCAAGAATTCCATATCCCAGTGCATAGAATCTCAAGGTCCTTAGCACTAGATCGGAATGGGGAAAAAAGTTGCAATATTCGAATCAATGTAACAGGTGTTGGCCAATGCGAGCCTTTAAAATTGCTACAGAGTCAGTAGAAACTACGCGTTCAGGTGCAGCGTTCTAAGCCTTGCAAACACGCAATGAAAAAAGTTGTCTGTATTATAGTCTGCTACGTTGGACCTCTAGTATTAGGTGGTAGCCCTTCAGTGTCGTGCTGTTTCTTATGTTTAGCATTAACCTGCACGGATGATCAGGGGATTTCACTATCAAACATTTAATATCAAATAACCTCTAAGCCGATGTTACTCGAATGAGCACATTCTGGGAGAATTCAGTCTCTTTTCATACAGCCTAGTCTTCAGGCGTCGGACAGCTTCAGTGGTAAGGCGTTGCACCGTCTCCTGGAGCAGTTTGCTCTTTTAGAGATATGGTGACCACATCACAACCCCATTCTGCAGATGCTGTCGAACGGAACTGTTATAAAGAGTCTGAAGCGGCCGGAAAAACGTTTTAATAAAGCCAGTGTGTTGACAGACTTCTGTGCGTTTACCCCCAGCGTTCATAGAACTCGTCAGAATGTGCAAAACGGTGGTTCCTAAGTCCTTCTTGATAAGAACTGTCTGAAGTGGGTATACGTAGAGGTAATGCGAGGCGTTCAGACAGCTGTGGATGTGTACAACTTTGCAATTACCAACATCAAAGTCTACACTGTCCACTTGAAAAAAATCGACTAGAATGTCAAGGTCCTTCGATAGAAAAAGAGAATCATCGGTACTGTTGAAGGAAAACAGCAATAACAGGGAGGTGATTAGAGAAGAAAGATCGCTGGTAAATATCAAAAGCATTAGAGGGCCAAGGACCGAACCTTGGGGATACTCCAGGCTAGACCTACATGTGGAGAATGCACCGTTAACGTGCGCCCTGTACAGATGGTTAGAAAGATATAACTGAAGCCAATGAAGAAGATTGCCACGTACCCCATGATGGGGAAGCTGGCCGAATAAAACAGCACAGCCCACGCGGTCGTATGCCTAGGCAAAGCCAAGATATGCGATGTCTACCCCACTGCCTTGATCAGCTGTTGTGGTCCACTGATCAGTGGCTATCAGCAGATTTTCGGAGCACGAACAGCTCTTGCAAAATCCTTGTTGTACATCGGAGAAAAAATCAACCGAAGTAAGATACCTATACAGCGAGTCGTATACGAGCGCTTCCAAAATTTTTGAGACGCTTAATAACAAAGTACTTGATTTGTAATCACTTGAACAATTACGCCTACCACTCTTGAAAACGTGTGGAATGCTCGTACTTTTTCAGTTGCTGTGTCCTGTTCCCGGAAGACAGACTATGTAAGCAGTACGATAAGTGACTCAGCAAACTGTTCGGTCGCTTCACGCAAGGTCTTGGGAGGTATACCTTCGGGGCCAGGAGAGTTGTCCCTGAGGCACCTGAGTTTAGCCAACACCGTTTCGGAAGAAGTATCTACAGTGCAAGTGCCTTCAGTATCGGTGTGTAGTGGACTAGGAGGTGTGTGGTCCACCATCGTCCACCAACAAGTTAAGACGTTTTTCTTGAAGAGTAGTCGAAATGTAGTCCCAATAGGCATCGAGCAGAAAGAACGACTTAGGGTTTGGAAACAAACCGTATATTTACGCCAATGTTTGGAAATGTGATAAGTAGTTAATTCTATCCTAGTCTCGGACCAACGGCAACAACTTAGGGGAAAAAAAGGAAACTCCGAGTGCGTTCACCAACGCTCGAAAATATCCAGACTGAACGAACGTGAACAATGGAATAATAGAACAGTCATTAGCAAAATAGCAAACATTCACTACATGCAATTAGTTGCCGATGGAAGAAGGTGGCACTGAGTTCGTAGAAGACCTCCTATAACAGACGTACTCAGAATCGTAAGTGCAGAACAGACAGGCAACAAAACACGGTCGAAGCCAGGCTCTTCATAGAAGCCACACGATCGCTGGTCATTACAAGTGTCAGGGCGAGCCTGGGGAGCTGATGGCGACTGCGCAAAAAACACTGCTCTAAAGTTCAACAAGGATATCAACGACTTCCATGCCAGAGGTGGTATTGCCAGATTGGCCTAAGAGTCATAGAATTCCAGCTTTCGCCTTGGGAGTTGACGCTACAAATCGGAAGGGGCTAATTGGATCAGCATTGGAGCGACTTGTAAGACGTCTCTGATAATGAAGATGGTCACGTTGAATTAGCGATGTACACCGGTTCTTCAGGGCAGCGTATGATTTTTTGACCGACTTCAGATCCAGATAATCGACAGCACGTCCAAGCATACCGCTTCTTCGGAATAGATCCGAGCGTGCTAGAACCTTGTTGACTTGTCGGCTTGTTCCATTTGGTGTCTGACAATGGTGTAGATTCAACAACGGCTGCGGACAGAATGGTAGTAAGCTTCTCATAGAGATCATCAACAGATTGAAGGAGGTGAAGTACACCCAGAACTGCGTTTCAAGCTAGCCACATAGTTTCTTCACATCCATTTTCCGGAATTTTCTTCGACTATTAGCCGTTGAGCCGACCAAGTTCGTGGTGCAAATTAAGTCGAATAAAACGACTGCGTGATCACTTAGCCTGAGTGGTGCGGTAATTGCAAGGTTGTCAACCACCACCACTTCGTTAGTGAATAAGTAATCCACCCACGATGGATTGTGGCCAGTACGCCGTCGGGTGAAACTGGAAAAGTGTGGACAAAGAGAACCGATCTCCCTCCTGTACCTGCAGTTTTATCCGCGCGGAATATATTCATATTCTCTAAAACAAGGTAGGTAGAAAGTGCTGAGCCACGATACCATTATGGCAACTATCCGGGGCTTTGCGGAAGAAAGTTCGCGAAGCTGTCATAAGTTATTTACTAAACTGAGCGGACTTGTGTAAGTGTACTTTACAAGGTTAACGGCAAACGAACGTACGTTTTCCTGAGATTGTGAATCGGTATGTTCACTCAAAGTGCAACACGGATGGAGGTCGTTTGCTCCACAAGAGCCTGCTGCAGTAATTTTTGCTGCCACTGGATCCCCAGTAGGCACCACCAGGAGACTGGCACGCGTGCGGTGATTGGCTTTTACTAAATTCTGTTCATTTTTAGAACGATCTGGATGAAACGAAGTATAGCTAGGGACAAAGCGACGTCGCTCCAGTGTGTACGATGGTTTCTGTCGGGAGGAGACAGTAACCTTGTAGAGCCGTGGTCGAGATTCGCCCGACTCCGGTTTGAGACGCAGGATGTGATTAATACGTTGCAGGTGGACGTCAGTGAGTTCAAGTGAAGTTGACGGGAATCGCCACTGATTCCCATCATGTTCTAGGTCGTTGCCAACGGAATCAGGGACACTCCTAATGATAACAATGCGAGGTCGGTCAGTGGCTGCAGTCTCCTTCCTAACGAGATTTCTCCTCCGGCGTTCAGCCTGTGGTATATCAAGGTACACCCGGGACCCAGAGCCGTCCAACAGCTTACTTGCTGATGGGAGAGCGTCTCCAGTCAAATTAGGTGACGGAAACAATACCCTCGCTAATCAAGGTTTGTCCATATGTGCCGAATTTATTTCTCTCGTTAATCTCGTGAAGGATTTTGGTACACATGGATTTATGCTCGTTTTAGTGTAAAAACTCATCTAGAGTTCTCAATCGTGTTAGTGAAGAAGCTTTATGTAGTTGGCGGCAAATTCCGGAAGGTTTTGAACAACTACAGCGTCCTCCCGAGCAAAGACACTGAGTATTTTTAGCAGCAGCGGTGTTGATACATTAAGAGAAATCTAGCCGGACTTACGTCAGCGTTAATGTAACCCTCCTGAACAGCAAGATTGGGATTTTCAGGTAGTACCCAACGGAGAACTTCACAATTCTGTCGTGGTTCCTTGCACGCTGTTGGTGTGTTATCAGCTGTAATTGGCATGAGTGTTCTCAAAGCAACTGAATTAACCCTGTGTGACTTGCTCCTGAAGCAACTGATGCACATGACACTGTGTCTTTAACACTTGCGTTACATAGTTTACTGACCGCACTCAGTAGATCAGGAAATGTTACATCCACTGCGTATGGTGAGGTGCTAGCTACAGAACTAAGAGCTTACCTAGCGGTCCCACAACACGCAGTCCAACTGTATTGTTTTAAGTATTCTGTAAATCTTACTAGACATGCCCAGACACAAGGTGTGGAATCATTTGTCACAGAGCAAACACTGCATAGCGTAGTCCTTCGTCCGGACAAAATTTACACAAGTTCCACGGCTAGACCTTTTCACTACTACCGCAAAGTTCAAATATAAGTCTAGGGTGACTGACCGAACCGGAGCAAGTCATTAAGATGAGAAAACAACCAAATATTAGTCAATCGACGTTGTCAGAAGAGCAAGCTCACAGTATCCAAGCCATCATTTTGTCTACCCCATTTGCCCCGTGTGCCACGTCTGCAACAGAAACACAACGGGCGTTGTGTTGACCGAAACCTACGATAGGTATCCCGTGTCCTACGGTGGTCATCCCACTGTACTCGACCACAGTTGGCCCCACCACCATTGAGAAGATTGCCATCCTGGATAAAGTACAAAACTCGCCATACGGGGTATGAAGGGTCCAAGCTACCAAGACTAAGCTCCTTGAATTCATCTTCGTTCGAGCACCAGAAGTTAAGAAGGAACCTAATGGAAGCGCACAGAATTATTCACCACACAGACAAAAGTCTTCCAGCATGCTTGTTTTTGATGCGCCAGTACAAAGAGTTGGTATGTAACAGATTCACATTGAAGAAAGCAAGATCACGATTAGCTGTTCAATTAAACTTTTTCAATGACCGTTTGGTCAATTCGTGGAACAAACTGTCCGTACAGGTTTTCAAGGCCTCGAACGTAGGTGTATGCAAAAAAGAGCCAACCAAATGTTGGAGTGACGTTTTTCCATTTTGTGCTAATCGAAGTGTGATTTCAGTTTTCCATTCAAGGAAAACACGGTTTGTCATTTCTTCACTTTATCCTTAGCTTTGGTCCGCTACAGAACACACTCGCATACACAGAAAACGCATTCTGATCAATCTCCGGAACACACCAGTCAAGCATCAGGAAGTCAACGGTCTCAGATCTTCGTCAAGTCATGAGGTATCTTGGAGTTCCCTGGATTTGTTGATGATACAATACTTATGTCAAATTGGAGTACTAGAGCTTGTACACGTAATAGCCATTTGCAAAGAACAGCGTTCACCATGGCCCTGATTGATCCCAAATAAGCTTATCCGTCAGGAAGATTGTGACATAGACGGAATTCTTAGTACTGACAGCAACGCTGGTAAATCAGCGAGTGGTGTTAGTGTCTGTTCTTTCGAGACAGGTAGCAGCAAACTGGCCTGGGCTTTCAAAGAGATGTCACTAATGACTTCTGTCAGAAGAGTCTACAACATCTCTAGAAAGCTCATCATGAGGGCCGATACATCACTTCCCTTTGGAACCAATCTCTTTATTGTCGATGAAGTCTAACTTGCTTTCAGTTTATTTTTATGCCTTATTCTTTTGTGCAAACAAAAATGTATCTGCCAAATGTTAACAAAAGTAAATTTCGTCCAATCTGAACAATCTTGTGATTGAAACCAGTGAGCAACGAACAAAGGCCTTTGAAATTCACTTTGACCGCACTAACATTTTTGTTCAAGTAGTGTTGACCAAGCATATTTGACCGTGTAAATACGAGGAAAAACAACGAGCAAAACCAACGGAGGTTGAATCTAAATAAAGTGGGTACAATCTATCAAAACGATTGAAAATGTGCTGATCAACAAATACAATTTTGTGTAACACAACGAATCTCATGTTTCTGATGCAATTTCAACGAGTCATTATCATAAATGTATCCTAGAAGTCTATGAATTATTCGTTTTCTCATCATCAAATTTACTGTTGGTCAATGAATGTATTTACAATGACACACCGAATGCAGTACAAGTCACCCTTAAATATATCCCTAACTGGTGCTATCGAGGTAACAGCCAGTCTAGCTGCTCTATAACACAGAATGACAAAACTGTTGTAACTTAGCTAACTCACTCTTTTGACACTACACTATGTCTAGACATATTCAGATACCAGATGTGAAACCGCTCATCACCAAGAAAATATCATATAAAAATTTACATTAGGCTGACAACTTTCATTGCCGATTTGAGTTCAGACTTTTCAACCATCACCGTTGCATACATTGAGGCCTTAATCTGTTAAGCTTGTATGAGTGAGTTAGTTTCCGATTCACAGCAAAATTAAGGGTTAGGTTGAAATTCTGTTTGCTTTTCAGAATAAAAATGTCAAATTTCAGAGTCTCTGCAGACGGGCGGATGATTTAGACTTTTGTTTCTCAATGTGTTTATACTAGATTTTCCTGTCATTATCCTGATTGTCGAAAAATGCACCTAAACCTCATGCATGCAGAATAATACACTCAAAATTGAACAGACGTCATACAAAAGTGTTGTACACACAACGGCCAACTCACCGGACTATCGAAAACACAAAATATATTCCTCTGAAACCGTCAAGTTTCCAAGTATCAGAAATTGGGAAAATCAGTGAACAGCACAATACCACGCACATAAGTTTGATTGATGTGAACGTGTAACAAAGTGGAATCCGGCCAGTTGAGCACGCGGCAGAAAATTAAGGGAACTCCATACTAGAGAGAACGGCGTTCGAACAATAAGCTGAAACAAATATGCGCAATTGGAAAAATCTAACTGCACAATGGCAGTGAGTCTAAGAACTGACTAACCTGACAGATCGCTGCAAGGATGGTCAGCCTAGATGCACACAGTTTCAGTTGTCGTAAGGTTACTGAATTTAATGACTCAGTACTATCCCTCAGTTTAAGTCAGGTTTGTTAACAAGTAAGTTTCATAAACAAGTGTATTTTATTTTCGAAGTGAAGAATATTACCTGTTGTTCAAAGCTTCACTGAATTGAACTAGTATCTTACATGTAGACTAGCGTCAACGGAAAAATGTGATGCACTCTGATGGTATCTAAGAATCATGGAATGAATTTTCGTGTCACATGGGGAACAATAATGAGTTTTCCCGAAGAATTAGTTTATAATCGTGATATAACGTCCTTTGTTCTAAGTCAACTAACTGCGAAACCGGTTTGTCTATCTGAATCTTCGTTGCTTATTTTTAACGGAATGAGTGACTACGATGTTTCATATTGAGTATCAGTGGTATGTTCATGAATGTTTGAATAGGCAGAAAAGTATGGTTTTTTGGCAACCCAATAAGAATTTTCTGCTCAACCTACCGTTCTCGACGGTGGTTTTACATTGTTTTCAAGTTCCAAGTTGAGTACTGACATACATCTCATGTCAACTTGTTTAGAAACTACTACATACCTGGGTCCTATAGTTAAAGTCCTGACCTTTTATCGAGGAATTCAACTTGAAAATAACCCCAAACACAGTTATGCAAGCATCATATAGTTAGTTTGAACCGCTTGAGACGAGATTGGAGACAGCTGAAATGAGAATGAACCGGGCGTGCAGCCATACTGTTAATACCAACATTACACCGTTAACAAATATGTGTGATATATTATCGTGATCGTTACTAGTAGCATCTTGCTATGGATTTGGGCATTTACGTTAGTTTTGGATACCTAGATGAATTATACGTGGTAATCGAGCTTGCGCTATAGAAAATGGAAAAAATCGCTTTAATCATTGTTAGTGATCTCGGCGTGTCTACGTAAGGAAATTTGAATGCTTTCCAACGTGTTATTGATGTCACCTTCAAAACAATGTTTACGTACAGTAAAACAAACAATCTTGTGTAATATATTCGCTTACCAAGGAATACTGATCTCCGGGCAAATTTAAAAATCAATCCCTGCAACAAAAACTACTTGTTACTTATGGCACATACCACACACTAATTGCTACTGCATTTGATGTAGGCAAACAAGCAGCGTGTACTGCCACATGTCGACTCCGACAGACTCTCGCTAAATTCCATATGACTCTGATCAGCTGGATTTCATTAGACAAAAGTTTGGATACGGCTTCTGGTAAACTCTTGCAAAAATCGCATTAAAAGAGCAAGTCCTAAGCCACTTTCTTAACCTCTAGTCTGGTTTCCATTCGGAAAACCAGCTTACACTATATTTGTCCCAGGTTTTGTAGTTGAATGAGCTTACTTGGATTGCCCACATTACATCATACTGTTCATTCATATTTCGTGTTTGAGAAGTCACAATGCCTTCTAAAGTGTTGAGCAAACTGTGCATGACAACGGTTTGTTTTGTTGTAAATGCATGTTGGTTTGGTTAACTTTCTATCAATCTAGGCCATTTTAGTAAGTTTCTACCCAACTTTTCTACAAGTCCATATTGCGAATTTACACCAGTTAGCTTTTGATCCTGGATAAAAGACCTACCGTCCTTAAATGAAGTAGCTGCTCTAACGTTTTTATCTTCCATGAAAACAACGATCCCTTTGTTAACAATTCATCCGTTTAAACACAAGTAAATTGCAGTGACCTGAGCTTGCGGTATGAAAAAGTAGTATGACGCAGTGTCAGTTAAAAAGTCAGAACTTTTAATTAATAAGCAAAAATGCTAAACCAGCGTAGTCCAGAGCACGTGACTAAAAGTGCACGAACCGAGGGTCAACCGTAAATATACGGAACAGAGTTGATTACTCCAGAACTACTCGGTCTTATAATGTAGGTCGACCAAAATCTCCTAAGTTGACGTCAACAGTTACGATTTCACCCCACTGAATTTGCGTGAATTACCAGCAGCTGGTTAAATGATTCAGTGGTATCTCTCAATTGATATATTCCATTTAGATCAATGGTAGAATGCTCAGCTACTCCTAACAGTGAGGTTTTTTGGATCCGTTTATCTTTTCTCTGTTCGAGTTTATCATGTCGTCCAGGTTAAATTCTATGATACTTTAAAAAGACGGCAACCAAAAGAAGGTGAAATTGAACGACAAAAACATTCTTCTTCAGCTGTATCAAACGAACTACCACCAGCTTTGATTGTCTGCTGGTGACCCAGATAACCACGCTGGCAATGCAATTCGTCAAATACTCCTCAATGAAAACCTTCTGTTTGGTGTAGATGTTGATATTTACAAGCTTCTTCATCCTCAACAAACCTTGGTTGAATTGTATCCGGATTCATTGCAACTCTTTTGTTTCGCTCTAATGCATATTCTTACAGCTGTACTTAACGATGACTCCGTTACAAATGCCTGAATTTGGTATTTCTGGGGAATGAAAGTGACTAAGGTTTTGTTCCACAGTTTGGACATTCATGAGAGAAGGTCTGGGCATAAACATTTTGCAATCGCAAAAGATGCCTAGCCTGCGAAGTTGTGTACTACATGAAGTCCCTTCCAGATTATGCGAAAACAGAATTAACGCTTACGTGACGTTGCGTGGCTGACTTGTATCTTCACACAGTGGACAACAGTGCATTGTCATTCACCTTACCAACACGTCTCTTCTAGTGCAAACATAGTTTCCATAATCGCTTCTGGTCCCCCGTCTTCTTGGCGTTGAGATCTGTCTCTTTGTTCTGGATTGCATGTACTGTGCGACTGACAGACGAAGATACATGTACAGCGAACGTGTCACTGCACAACGATGAAAGGTTATCAAACTTTGAAAACTCTAATCAGATTATATTTTATCATGGGTAAAAATACGACTCAAGGAGTCTAAGTGAAGACGTTCACTACTGAATGATCGAAAGAGGTTGTGAGGAAGAGCTATAAAATGTCGACCGTTCAAAAAATTTGGGGCACATAAGTATGTGAACATAATTTTGAATCTTGAGATCCGTGAAGAGGAATGATTAATAATAACACTTGTGAAACGTTTCTTGCTCAGTTTAGAGCTGCCAAAAACTCAAGTAGAACCGTTTAGCGTCCATCTGCTTAACCACTAAAGGCTTAATAGGAATGTTGTGGTGTGGACCAATAGAGCAGCCGACAGAGGGCAAGGAATTTCGTGTCTCATTTACTTTTAGCAAGAGCGGGCAACAGAGTTTATAGAATATTGCTTAACGTCAACTGGAAGTCAATGACGTAAATTGGCTCCCTGCATATCTTAACTTTAGTCTGAGGGTCCGTATCCCACTTTCTGGGAAGTAACCCCTAAACAAGTAAATCCACCGAAGATTGTACATCGTAACGTGGAAACATTTAGCACAATGTCAGCAAAGTTCATGGACAGGACAGACATATTCTACCTAGTAACTTCTTAACGATACTCACGCGGAAACGCGTGAACCACCCGGCCAAGTCGGCTCAGAGTAGACCAAGTATCGGTCTCTTTTCTCTACCAGCCACTAATGCGGAATCCTTGTGGGTGGGTGGGTGACGAATCTTGACTAACTGACAGCAGTATTTACATTTAAATAGATATGCTGGGGATACACTTAAGTCAGTGTTATCTGGACACAAACTTTGTTTATCTGGACTATTTTGATCGCTCAGCACCAGTTGTATTTCATTTTGCTCGTCACCGTTCTTGTAACGCGTTGTGGTTATTAAACAGAACCTAGAAGGCTCAATAAAGCAAGTATACTGGACTGTAAAACCCGGGGAATTAAGGCAAAATATATTATCAGTAATACAAGAAAGGTTGTCAATGATGAGATCGTTTCAATTAAGTCCACCGGTTTTAGAGAGCTGTGAATTCTAAAGGGAGCAAACTGCTGAAAGAACTGTCTAACGTTCAAAACAGTCACCCTGTCAATGCCCAAACATACCGAACCGACCTCCACTACAATCTTATATTTCAAAATGGCTACTGTGATCAATACCTGTTCACTTCGCCTCCAGTTTCATTCGACTTAAGCGCCACGGATCATGTTTAACTTCACGGGAATCACCAAAATGTAGGGTTTATACAATCAGTTTACACAAAATTCAGCCAGCCTGTTCACATTTCATGTTCGTCTGATCCAAGAATCGTCTCTGTGCCCATCACTTCCGGTGACGTTATTCACAGTTTACGCACTTAGATGTGTTCTTGCGCGAATAGTGCGCAACCCTATTTCTACTGGGAAGAAGAAATGGTCGACAGTGACCTTGAAATCTTGTGGGCGTGACGAATGAATGAGTCGTGTAGGAAGTCGAATACGTATATTATCTCTTTACAATCACCAGATGGACAGGTAGAGTTGAACGTGTCGTTCAAGTGTTGCTGATCACACCACCAGATTTTTTGAATCGAAGATGCAAAAAACAGCAGGGGAAACACATCAGCGAAGAAGTAGCAGGTGCACTTCCGTTAGAAGGAAAATTGACAGCTCATCTCTGAAAATTCTGAGTTCCCGGAGCGACTTTGTAGCTCAGCTGACAGGGCGCTTGCCGCATTTGGGAACGTTGTTTCTGTCATTGGTTCGATTTCAGCTGAAGCCCTGAATATTCACAACTGGATCTCATCTAAAGTCAACACTATTCAGGTTAGAAAGAAATATCGACCAGCGTACAATGTGTACCGACTTCCTATATGGTTTGAGTAGAAATTTAAGGAAGACGACGGTTAATCAAAAAGCACTTGAAGACCAGTCGATACAAATTACTTGGAGTGGAAACAAGATAATACAAAAACATTGTCCTTCATTTTATGATACTCTACACTAGAGGTGCTAAAATTATTTGAACCAAGAGCCAAACTTATGGTCGCCCTTTGCAGTTTCTCCCAAATTAGAACAGTCCATTTTCATACTGTTTAGGAGAGGTGGCCACAGGAATGAGGTGATAGTTATACGTATGTTAGTTTCTGCCTCCGAGTCCGCTACCAACCAGCACGGTTGAAGAAGTAAGGTGACAAAAAGTGTGTATCAGAACCGGATGTGTAGAAGAGGTTGTTGATGCGTGTAAATGGCAGATTCATTAACAGAAGAAATACCGTGATATGACACAGAAAGTGAGCGTCACCATCTTCCACCGACAGATTCAAGCGCCTTTCCCAACAAATCTATTGAGCTGGGTTCATAGCTAGTATAAGAACAACAGAGCCAAACAGATTTCAGAATCAATCTGTGTAGTTCCAGTAACGTTCGAATATTCGAGAACTGTTTAGCTCCAATCGTGTCCGAGACCGATGACAGCAATCGAGAAAGAAGAACAAATGCGCAAAGTGGGCTCACACATTCGCAGTAGTACTCCAGAGTGCATCATTTGGAAAATGCATTGATCAATCAACCACTCAAAACGACAGTCGATCGGTAGAAAGACCGAACGATTTAGTATGAGGAATGAAGATGTCCAAAATTCGGGGTACACTGGGTAGTACAACTGAGTCAAGTATCATCGAGTACATACAGTGCCTAGAATAACAGGTCTCTTTAAAAGTTCGTAAACGAGTGTTTGCAACCGGGATCGTAGGAGAATTCACATGTCCTTTGGTTGCCGCAACAAGCAGGCATATGGAAGTAAGGATTGTGAGGAGGAAGTCTTTTACGTCGGCTCTATTCTCACACACGTACTGCTTAGGCCAGGCAAACAACTTCACGATAGTTTGAACTGTCTCACTGCAGCCGAGTGCTAGCTGCAAAACAGTCTTTGTCTATTTTAACTTTCCATTCGATGTGCTAGACTCAAAAATTGCAGGTAAGTTATAAAATGTTCTTAGCTGTTGCATCCCCATAGGATTTTCAGTCAACCCTCCTCGAAAAGAAGCGTAATACTTGAATTTCCCTTTTGTCAGTGTAGTAGGATCATCGACTGTAGTTAACAGGACATTTGCCGCCTACTCTCGAGGTGGACGGACAATCTCAGACTTATCGTGAGCAATCGTGGTTGAGAGTTCGCATGTGATAATTCACTGTTACCTGATATAGGGTCATTAGTACAATGAGCAGCAATGTTCCGCAGATCGGAACTCTAGACCCGGCTGTGGCAATGATGTGCACTACTGACAAGCTCTAACAGAAACGTAACTCAAGTGTAGTACTTCTTTTTGGAAGCAGCTGAATGGAAAATAAGTGGAATTACCAAAGCTGCAGTTACCGGTGAGTGATGTTTGATGTAAACAGAACCAAAATCCCGTGTTATTTACCGGTAAACGATAATAAATAAATAATTTGTTCAAAATCTTGAGTCCTCTTCAGCCACTTCTTCAAGACAGCAAAAATACACTACCTTATATCATCAGTCTAGTTGGAACACTCGGTCGTGTCGTTTCAGGAAATGGTGATGAAAAACGATAGTTAAAAAATGAACGAACATCACACACGAACACGTCTATATGGTGGTAAACTGTATCTGGGCATTTGATTAACAAATACTCGGTATCTAACAAAACAACCAGAGTTTCAAAATACACCAAAACTTTAACGGTACCAACGTGTAATAGGTCACAAACGAAGTAAACCGGTCAAGTGCATGTTCACATATGTCGTCTGTCAGTTTGTTTGCGGTTGCAGTGAAGTGTGAATTGACAGCACTGATGTGAACTTGCGACATGGGAAGGTGGACCGTAAGCCCTGTGACGCAGTGTACTGACTAACTTTGTTTACAACTGTTTAGGTTGTGTTCACGAATTAATAAGCTTTAGGCTCATAGCTGTCTGAGGTTTCCTTTATTTCAGACTGATTAATGAGCCACTTGTTTCGAAAGATCTCTGTCTCCTGGTATTTCCAATCAGTTATGCGTCACACCCTAGGGAAGATAGTAACGTATAGTGGACAGCAATCTCAACATGCTAACGGGAACCCAGCAAAAATGACTGAGGAACACTTAATCACTACAGGCGTTTACACAGCTCGTTGTTTTCGTAACATTTTTGTTTATCCAGTTGAACTCATGTGTGACGATTTGAGATAGTTTTTGTGAACTCAGCTCACGTGATAACGAAATCAACAGAAAAGAACCTCATTATTCGTGGTTTTTAATAGTCTTCTTATTGGTTGAGAAGCAGCAGGAAATGGTATGCACACACATACTTCACTTCTTCGGAACTAGCGGTCGATTGATGGAGAATACACATCAGAAAAAGTGTGTGCACTCACCCATATTGGTGCAGGTAATCGCCCGCCTAAAAGCTGCTGTTCGTACTGGGACCTCAGTGAAGACTGCGAAACCAACAGTGTTACTGGTATGTTGAGCACAGCTTTTAAATTTATGGTTAAATATTTGTCCATGTCCTAACATAGAGTGCTCATGGCATCCAGCCCAAAGATTTGATCTACGTATCTTTTGTACAGAAGTCAATTAAAGCGCAAACTGCAATACAGCTTACAAACCGATGTAATTGTGACTGCGTATGATAAATTTGTCACCTCATGTGTGAAGTCAATGTAAAAGATTCCCACAAGCACCTAGAATTCTGGTGGTTGAGCGGCTGCGTCGTGCCCAGAGACTACCACTGGAGTGGCCTCAACTTTGATCGACAAAATGTTCGCCGGATCCCGAAGACGACAATCGAGTGTGGGTTATGTAGGGCCCACATTAAGTGCAGCTGATGTGGAATTCCGGTTCGTTTAGTTCGAACGCCTAGAAGGGACTGGCGGAATGTGTTGGTGATTGAGTGTACAAGTTAAAATGGGCTACCATGGAGCTGCTTTTTAATATGCCTCGTGATCCTCTGCCATTTCATGCGTTCTCGGATGCGAAAGCAACTGTAACAACCATTGCAATAACTTTCCGTAGACGCAAATACACGTGCACATTGGGCGACTGATTGCAGTATACCACACGTCCGGAGTAATCATCTGCTAGGCGTATGACTGGCCGGCGATATTAGTATTTTCAAGTTGACCATCACTCACCTCTGATCGCAGCGTTCGCATTCAGATAGACTTTGCAGCCAGCCTCTTTCGAAAAGAAGCACTAGACTCGAGTTTCGCTCTCATTAGAGCTCGTCAGTAGTGCATATCCTTGCCACGGCCGGGATTTGAACTCCGGACATTCCAATCATGAGGCAACCGTGTTAACCACTGCGCCATTGACCTCACATTAGGCACGACCGAATCATCAAATCTGAACGCTCAACCACTCTCGCTTGTGAGCAATGATCAGGTTGCCCGATCGTCTCGAGAGGAGACACAGTTACTGCCTGTTAACTCCAATCGATAACCCCGCGATTAGGACTTCCGAGACAGGTCGAGATCACAGAACTCATTAAACCTGCAAGGCGATATTTTAGATTACTGATGAGTAGTCGGGGATTTGGTTTATTTTCAAGTTGACCATCACTCACATTTGATCGCAGCGTTCGCATTCAGATAGACTTTGCAGCCAGCCTCTTTCGAAACTAGGCACTAGACTCGAGTTTCGCCCTGATTAGAGCTCGTCAGTAGTGCATATCCTTGCCACGGCCGGGATTTGAACTCCGGCCATCCCAATCATGAGGCAACCGTGTTAACCACTGCGCCATTGACCGCACATTAGGCACGACCGCTCTACCGCTTGAAGATCACTCTTTAGGTCAGTTTCACATAGATATGCACTTTCGGGGGTGCATTGTACACTGGTGGGCGGAGCCTTTTTGTAGCTTGCAACAACGGTCAGCCGGAGGTTGAGGCTCAAGATTTTGCATGAGACACGCCTTGTGTTCCTGGTCTACTTTGCGCAGTCCCGGACACAAATACCATGCTTCAGTGGTTAGCCATGTGTGCACCACATGACGAAGGGCAGTCTGATGTGACAAACTGTTGCTGCGTATCTAGAAAACAGATGAAGATACTCGATAGAAGACTGACTGATATTCCCATGGTTAGGCTATTGACACTGAGAAACCTTAATGCTGATGATTGAGAATATGGAAGAAAGTGGATATGATAAAAATCACTATCGAATGAAAACACGGAATGTCGCGACGATCCGTTGTAAGATTCCCCAACACCATAAGGAGCCCACTGTAAACGTCATTTTCGAGGTAAATACATTACGATAGCATCGTTTTTACAAAATAGAAACACAAATTGGGCCACATTTTTTGCAAACACCATGTGGGCAATTCGCGATTCAGTTTGGTGGTTTTAAATCGTGAATTATCAACCGGTTTAAAACGCATTCCAACCAGTTGAACAGTTTTTATTCTTGGTGACATCAGCTACGTCGCTGTTAGGTCAAATAACCGTTTAAGTTTGGAAGCGTGATAGACTTGTTGACAACGGCGCTCCTGAACGCTTTAACACTTGCGCGACAAAGTCTGCCTCGAGTCGGTTGATAGCTCACCACTGCCATAAAGTACTTCCGCTGCCAACCACTGAAGGGATAGAGCAGTCCCAAAATTCTAGCCGTGACTCCTAGTGACCATGAACAGCGGAAGTACTCTGTGTGATGGCCTGATCTTCTACCTGATGGCAAACTGCCGTTTTCGCTCAACTAGGTTTATCGCAACATTTAACAGCACATGTAACCCAAAGTCTTTCCAGGGAAAACGTATGAGAACAGAACAGGCGTAAAACAACGAAGGTGACAAACAACGGTAAGTGGGGCTAAAATCCAAGCATTCCAAAGATATGTGAAATCTTTGAAAAATACCGTGGTGTATCGTGTTTCAGAACATTTCTTTCTCAGGCTTCTGACACTGACAAGCTTTTACAGCTTGAGGATAAGATCATACAGGGTGTTTAACCTACGTCAAACTACGCTTATTTTGCTGTTTGTCAAAGGTTATAAAACGAAATAAAAGTCAGGAGGAATTTTTAGAAAGAAGGAATTGCAGAGAAGGCCCAAAGAATATTTACTGGCGCATGTTGAAAATTGAGCAGGTGAATAAGACACGAATTCGGAACTAACACAAGTGGAGTTGAAATCTTTAAGGTAGTCTTAGGTGAAGTTTTCGACAAAAATGGCACCAGGAAAACAAAATTGTTCAATTTCCATTAAGGATTAAACTTCTCGATTTAGTATTCTAAGTGCTGAATGCTGATAAAAATATTTATCTCTTAATCAATCTGCAGTGAGCAATATCAACAGCCAAAACGAAGAAAGCGGTGCCAGAATCATTGCTAGTGAGTACTAGCAGATTCTTGTTTGTACAAGTGATTGCAACTGCTACAACCCCATAGACTTCCTAATTGACCCATTCCAAAGAAGAATATTAGACTCCAGTTTTGCTATTGGTAGAGCCCATCAATAGGGCACATCTTTGCCATTGCTGGGCTTTGAACTCCGCCCACGCTTTCGTGAGGTGACTTTGTACAGATAACGCACGACCGAAGTATCGCATGCAGACACTCAGCCACACTTCCTTGTGAGTAATATTCAGATTTCCCCCTGGCCCAAGAAAGAGGTGGCATTTGTTTTCTCAACACTAACGGCTGATCCTACGACTAGGATTTCTCTCTAAGTAGAAATAACGAGAATCATTAGTTTGCTGGGCAAAATTGTGAATACTGCTCTCGAGGCAATCGGGCAATCTGAGTTTTACTCGCATGCTGGAGTTCTAGTCTCGGCTATGACAAGGATATACACCGGTGACGGGATCTAACAAGAGCAAAACTTGTATAATGCATTCTTGCGAGAGAAGCTGACCGGAAAACTTGTAGGAGTAGGAATATTACGATTTTCAACCCATGTGATATCAGAACGGTGAGAACAGCAAAGAAATCACCTGAGAAGAGGTAGTTTTTAAAGGAATTTTTAGATCAACAGTCTCAAAGTCTCACTGTGCGAGTTCAAATCAAATAGTTTATTCTAGTGACGTTCAGTAAAACCCCAACGTTGTAATGATCGCCAAAGTCTATAGATGATTAAAATTTTGAACATTCGACACGAAATCAGTCAGATCATAGGAAATAAAACTCTTGTTCACTGGTAGCAATTCTTCAACCAGCGAAAGTGTTATCTGCTATTTGTGCCTACCAGGTGGAGAAATACCACCTTTATCTTGAAGCCGCATGTAAGAAAACTCACGTGAGGCGCCGTCAGTTTATTTACTCCAAGATGGATGAGATAAAACATGAGAAGCTTGGAAACTGAAATTTGTCATACTGGCGTGTACGTATTATAGGAAAATTATCCATTATCTTTGAAAGCAGTTTGCAACGAGTATTTCCTAATTTTTGAATTAATTTCATTAAGGACTAACTATTAGATAACAAGCGAATTCACGCTGGACAACGAGGCACTCTCTTCGTGCGTTGAATTGTTTTCACTTCCCGATATACCGGTCCACTACATAATAACTGATCCCATTTCTCCGTAGTCTACATTAATTGTAACTAGCACCACGGATCGTCTAACATTTTCAATGCATTATAATTTTTTCAATCCTTGCTGGTGATGAAAATTGGCATTAACCTCAGCAAAAACTGAAGGGAGATGGGAAATCATATTGTATCGGTGACTGTCTAACATTATCACATTTCATTTCAGTGGGACAAAGTATATCTCTTACGAATACCTTCTAACATCTTACGCTTAGAGAGGCGAGTAAAACATATGATGTTTAAATGCTCTGATAAATTGTCAAAACCCAGTATACAATCACCGCGGATCAATTGATCTACTTGGTGGACTTTGCAAACTCAGGAAAAAGACATACTGCAGATTGTTAGCCTTTTGTTTGAATTCATTGGTCAAGTGCTGAAAGCAAGCTTCCTAATTATCACAGATTAACGAATAAACGGTGAAGTAAATGATCCGTGAAAAACAAACGGTCGGTCTTGAGGCTAGCACAAATAGAATACTCTGCTAATAGCTCGTACGGAATATGTACAAAAACACTCAATGAACCTACCAACTATGTATTCTGTTAAAACTGATTTTTTATTCAAAAATCATGAACCCAAATGAATGATGTTGGTCCGTGTGATTTTATTTCTACTTGCGAACTTAATCGCTTTGTTTGTCGGGATCGTCGCTTTCGCGTTTACTTAGAACTTTCAGTCGATGTCTTTTGAAGGATTGTACCAGGCTTTAATTTTGCATTGGCCTGAACCAACTGATGGTGCAAACCAACCACATTTCGCCATGTTACAGTCATTTGCCTTTGTCACTCTTAACTAACGATTCCAACTTTAACTTACACTTTGTTTTGGAATTCGTCATGGTGTCCATCAGTTTTTTGTTGGGTTTAGTTCTACTGACTCTTAACGCAGAAACTGATTGCTTTAGTATTCATCACAATGCAGTGGTATACACAGTTTTTAAACAATGGTCTCGCTGTGTTGTTTGAGGACCCGTTCTGTCCAGTAAACCAAACGGTTCAGAATGGAAGGCTGGCCATTGTCCATCTGACTGAAACATATCTGACTGGGGCCATTGTGGAAATGCTTTAAGCCGACCTCAATTCACAATCACAAAAGCGTCGTCTACATAACGCCATCAAGTTTAGGCGGGCTTTTGAAGTGACTCAACATATTCCTCTCGAATTTTTCAATGTAAATGTTTTCCAATGCAGGTATTTTTGAGGTCCCATGGCTAATCCATGTTACTGAATGCATAAGTTTACACAGATCAGCCTTCGGCCCAACACACCGATATTTGTGGACAAAATCTCAGGTCTGAATAACCATATAATCAATCAGGGCTCAGTTGAACGAAGTGTATGAAAATGTTATCATTGTGATCTAATTTCTTAGAGAATGTAAGTTGGCTAGTTAAAAATTATTCCTGGGCAGCTCTATTGTCAGAAATTGGAACAAATTTTTCTCACACAACTAATGGTTAAGACAAAGCTGTAGTGCCAAATCTGTAGTCAATTTCCTGAAGGTCAGCACACTCGCCACCAGATTCTGTGGACCAGGATTCAGCCGGCTAAAAGAGGAGGGATTGGTACTACTGATAAGGTCGCACGAAGGTAAATTTCGGATGCTGAGCTTGTTTCCGAGAATAGCTGAACATAAAGTCCAGCCAAACGTAAAAGCCGCAGTCTGAGGTGATCCGTGTTCAGTTTGTAACAAGCTATAACTTAGAATACCAAAAGTTAGTAAATTTCCTTGCTGTCAAATTCCTTTGAGACTAGCTGTCAGCTTTATGGCAGTGTTATTCACCGAAGCAATTTTGAACGGCACACGACAGCAGTGCAGTCGGAGGGGCAGAACGTCCGAATTAATCAGACTCGTTTTTCTTAATGTGGAAAAATAAGCTGTTGACATGCAAACATAAAAACCGCGAAGGATTGCAACGGTCTCCTTAACAAAAACAAGAAACCTCATGCTTAAACCATTCACTAGATGACCTGTTTGAAAATAGGCCAAATCCACCTGTGAGGTCTTTCTGTTCTTAGCCAGTTTTTATTAGGTGACTAGAGAATAGATTTTTCCTTCTTCCATTTCACATGTTGACGTTTGTTTTGTTAGCCTGACTTCAACGTTTGCGTATCTGATGAGAACAATTTTGTTTATTCTGTCGTGTACTTTGCTAGCGCACTCAACTATTGCGAGTTTGATAAGAAAAAATTTAAGACACGCAAACACACCAATGTGTTGTTCATCCTTCCGAGATTTTTGACGATTTCAGATTTAGTGCTATTTTAGTTCAAGGTCACTCCGCAAGCAGCGATGATACTTAGGTCATTAGTTGAAAAACCACTATCTGATTCAGAATATTGGAAAGTTCTGTGGCGTTTCTGTTACTGTCATTTGTGTACTATACTTGGAACACAGTTATCTACCCCATATAGTTTACTACCGAACTATTCCGGACTAAGTGCAGCATTACAAAAAACCCTATTAATTTCTGACTGTAGTTAACGGCACTAAATTATTAGTCGGTGGTGAGGAACAACTGAAGGCAATGCTGTGTGAGCTACGTATATAATCAGTTTATACGCATCCTTATATGCATCCTTAGCGTTGTGCATGCGTAACGCTCAAAAAAGACACACTTTGCTAACTATTTTTAATTTTGCACGCTGGAACACTGAACGCAATCATGACAAATAATCACCATTTGAGGAACGCGTTATTCATCTCTAAGGCAAGTTTCCGGTAAATGCGTCTAAGAATACTGTTGGAACATGTGATTCTGAATAGCACGTAGACATCATCAATTAAACAACCGACAGCAGACATATTTGGACGGTTTCCTATCTGTAATAATTCTGTGTTTTTCACCTCATCCCTAGTAGCTGGTAGTGAAATTACTGGTTCACGAGATTCGACTGATTGTAGAAGGTTTCGTCATTAAAAAAATATGCCTGATTTTCTATTGTTGACAGTTGTCGGATTTATTACGGTCCTTTCTGCTGTAATGGGAGCGCCTGAAGTGGCTTGGTTAAATAAGCTGACTAATGTTGGACAGTGCATAATTTAGGTTACCATGAGCTGAATACATTTCGTAGATCACTACTGCTTTATAACATCCAATGATGATACAACGGTGAATAAAGAAAACAGCAAGTTGGTTCTGTCTGATTTATATCCGAACAAACCTCGTAACATGAAACAGACCGTTTTACTGTTGACATTAACAAATAAATGGAATAACAAAGGAAGACAAAGTGCTATACAAACGCGAAATGAATTTGCCCGACCATATTTTGTGTTGTGGCGTTTTGAGTGTGGTACGTAGTGTACGGTACAGATTCCCTGTTTCTATATGGAACTAATATCACGTGTGTGTTACCTGACACCTGACTTTATAAATTGCTTCCGTTACTTTCAGAACTCACCTATTTTGTAAGCAAATAAGTACTTTCCACAAACAAATATTGAAAAGTTTCTTGTTTCTGAATTACAAGTCTTTGGATTTAGTTAATGCAGTAACAATCAGCACTAGTTTTATGACTCGGAAAATGTCTCTATTAGCTTGGCAGAAAAGTAGTCCACAGAATCGATGAATTAACTAAGACATTGTATCGTGTAATTTCTGACAAACCGCATTAGCAACCATGCACAGTGAAATTTGACCATTTCAATAAACAATACTATGGTCGAGATTACAACTGAAAAATCTTACCAGAAATCGTGATTCAACATTTTATGAGCGAATGACCTTATCCAAAGTAGCTATCTAGCACCGATGCAAACGTTCCATAATGCGCCGTCAGATATCCTCACTCGAACCAAATTTACTTGGAATTCACCTAAAAATGTCGGATTGTTTCAGCACTTTGTTCGTGAACGCAATCTAACAGTTGGACAACTTCGAAATTTACCTCATCTCCTAGTTTTTCTACTGGTTTAAGGACACTACTAGAAACTTGTGCAGCAACCAACACAAGTTAGCGGGAACCATAGCATGTAAATTTGCATCTACTACTGTTAAAAGTTTTGCAACGAAAGTAGCATAACATATCTTCTAGGGACCTCAGAGGACACCATAAAAATTTCTGAAGGTATTCAGCTTAGATATCAATATGCCCCTCATGGGAGTTCACCCTAGCTGCATGTATCTGAGCAAACCGTAATGAGGTGGATAATCATACTTTGCCGAATGTTTTCGAATATGACCTTTGTTCCCCTACTTGGCGCTTATCTACTCTTTCACAAGTCATCCAACTTTGTACAACTGGAACTTTTAATGACTGATTCCATTGCATGGCAGCGTCCAACTTCTATCTTAAATTCTTAGTGAAAACTGAGGAAAAATTAGAGTAAGTGAAAATCCGTGACCTCGTTTTCAATAAAAATTATTATGGTGTCCCGCCCACTGCCTATTATCAACATCATTCGAAAAGAATGGTGAGCCGAAAGGCCTTTAAGGGTTCCCCCAATGAGCCAATGGTCAGTTTCTTCTATTGCAGAATTCACAGAGTAGTTGGAAGATAAAACTTGATAGTAGAGAACTGTAGATCGCCCGCTGCTGATCAGCATTCACGTTTTGTTCAAACGCTACCGTAGGTTTCGTAATTTGTTGGAAGTGAATAGTAGACGCCTCGGCAATTAACAAATGATGGCCGTACAACTCACAAATTACAACTATTGTTTGTCAGATTTCTGTCGACACGGGACTAGGCACTGTGTGACCATCATCGCTGGCGCCCATGTTATGGTTTAGTAGAATGTTACGTCCCAGCTCACATTACTCCAATGTAGCAGATGACGGAGCAGCAAATAGGACATACTACGAATAACCCTTGTGAGATTGGGGTGCAAATATGTAGGTAGATGCATTTCATGTTCACTGTAGGAGGTGTCCGATGGTGGGTAACTTTGTGTATCTCGAAATGCTCTGAGCCTTAACTTCTTAAAATTAAGTGAGTAGTGTAGCTGCAACTACTAGACAGACCAGTCAACTATTTCCTCAGCAGCACTCATTCAACTAACAGTTTCAACACCGATTAGGCTCGTTGCTGGCAAACCAGACGAAGATACGCTACACGCTCATGTTACAAAAATAAACTTCGGATATTATCTAATCACAAAAACCAGTTCCCTGTTTCTTCCCAATCACCCGGCTGTGACCCACAAAGATAATCTGCTTCAGTTATTGGATACATTTCGGCTACATAGCATTTCTACATTGGCAGTACGAATTACAGAAGCGAAATAACCTATAGAATAGTTCCGGTAAGTACCGCTTTCCAGAAATACTTCCATTATGCTCTGGAAACTCAACCATAACAAATACGAGCTTCACACGATTTTACTGACAAACGGAGTGAGAAATACATTTCGTCAGATAAGAATTTCTGAAGCCATCATACAGTGGATTCGCGACAGTCAGAAGAAGGTAGCCGCTACACGGAAGCGAACAGTTGTGGGTTCCACTGAAGATAAGGGGGGTAAACCCACTGATTGTTGGATGTACTGCAGTTTTTCCGTATTTTCAAAGAGAACTCTCAGTGCAGACAAATATTTGGTGAACCGTGGCGCAATTACCTCGTATCTCCCAGCCACATTTACTAGTAGTAAATTCGCTGTGTGTCAACAATACAGATTGTTACCTTATCGGCAACTGTTTTATGACAACACTCGTTCATGTCTTCTATTTCATACTGTATCAGCGTAGACACTATCTTCTTTAACGGCTGGCACGTCTGTTCGCTGTATTACGGCGCGTTCTGTTCATTCGATAAAGTTCCGTTTCTTCCACTTAATCAGTCGCTAAATCATTCTACGGTAAACGAACACAGAAACATAAGAATCTGCATCCGTCGCACAGGGTTACTTTGCGATGAAATGGTATTGGTCAGTGTATTATGTTACGCTATAACACAGCGTAATAAAATATGGTGAAATATAACTTAATAACTAGCTTAATAGTGTGAGTATTTCTAGCCCGTACACTGTATCTGCTAGACACGCTAAACCACAAAGCCTCACAAAACCATAAACCTCACAAAACTAACCCCAATGAACGGCTCACGTCATGTTTTGACAGACTGGTCGAAATACGTCAGTGCATTGGTTATTAATGTCGATAATGATTGGTTGATAATGAATTATTGATTGCCGTTTGTGTGGTAACTTACTGCCTAACTGCCCACTGAATAAGGCGAAAACCGAGTGTAGTGCAAATAAAAGAAGCAAAAACAATGTACTGTTTCCAAATGTCATCCACGTAATGGTCAACCGCAGTCTTATGCCTCAGGTAAAAGTTTGACTCAAAGTTCAAGCACTAATAACTATTGACCGCTGTTGACATCACAGATTCCAGTCAGTGACTTAGTGGGGAGCATCTAATGATACGTGTAACACAACTATAGAGTTGTATCAATCGCAATCTAAATAAATCTGTTTTTATGCGTGTTCCTCCTCTGAAGACCACTTCCAGGCGGGCTTTTGGATCGGTTTTCAGACAGTAATTGAAAGATATGAAATCATACGTACTATTTCTGACTGCAGATGAATAAAGGCAACTGAGAGTTAAGTATCTTTCGCTAAATCACACAAATACCACGGTGAACGTGTGGGTTGTGAAAAAAAACCGACTTTTTAATCAATCTTGAGGAAGTTGTTGAATAACGATTTGCGAGTAATATACCTGAAAACTGCTAATTCGAGTGGAAAGATACGAAGCTTTTACTCGCAATAGCGAAGTGATTGAATTGCAGTTAAAAAGCGCCACAAAATTAATGACGGAGAATCGTAAATGTTATGTACGGCTTCATTTTTAGCTCAGAGATGAAAAGTCTTCATTGTTTAATTGAACGAACTCTATTACCTGACATGAAGTTTTGGCTATGAAAATTATGAGATTTTAATTTACGCTGCAGAAACGCACGGTACAAGATATTCACGTGGAGAGTGTGAAGTTAAAATGTACTGAGTAGACGGGGGACATAATAAATTTTGTCACGTTGATACAAGTAGAAAACCAGTGAAAAACTGATTCTGAAGTATAAATGTAATCTTGGAGTGGTGCTACATAATTTCATGAACGTAGATTACAACATCTATTAGTGTTTTCTTCCCAAACATTCGTTTAGTCTCAATAGGCGTAGGAAAGAAAATGACCAAACAGCGAAATGAAACAAGTAGTATGCGGAATTGGAGTTAGTTAAACCGAATACGATTACTATGCATTCTACGGCTGCATATGGGTTTCAATCTCAAGTATTATCGAAAAATTAGCAGTAAATATACGTTTTTCTTGGTACCGCCAAAAATTAAGAATAAGGGGAACTGTTTCATTTTCGATTAACATCTCTGCAAGCAAATGTGTCTGATGATAAGCAAGCCAAATGTGCAGTAGTAGTTCAAAAATTTGAACTAAATCATTATCGAGCATCCCAAAAGTATAGTTCAAACGAGTTATATTAAGTAAAGGTGCACGTAGTAACCAGGCAGTTAATTATTCGTGATTACCTTAAGTGAAAGTGGTCAGATCACCAAAGATTACAGCACGTAAATGACGCAAGAAACACAGAATGTGAAGAGTGCACCAAAAAAGCTTAACCAATGAAAAAACACGCTACTTATCTATAAGAATATTACTGAATCAGAAACAGTTTAAGTCTTGAGCGAAAGATTTACACAATTGTACTGTTATAATAACCCGGTCAAATATGGTTATGGTCAGTCGATAAAACTACATCATATTTCACATGGAAGCAAAGCTACAAAAATTGAGTCACAAATCATTGGCATTCACGATGATGAAGTTCACACATTCTTTGCTAAGACCCCGTCTAACCTTGTAGTTGGAAAAACTGTTATAAATCGTTAATATTTAACCTTAAGCATAGACGCCGAAGTGATCCGTGAAGCTTCTTCTGAATTCAACGGTGAATAGCTAATAAGAGACCGGAATCGATAACTGAAATTCGCTTGTTTGTTTGCGTTGTTGATTGAAATCCGAAAATTAGGGCCATTTCAACTTAAATACTACCCACTTTCAGTCGCAGCTCTTGCATTCATAAAAGTCTCGTGGTTAGCCCACGTCAGAACGGAGCACTAGACTTGAGGTTCACTCATAATAAAACTCATCAGTAGTGTATACCCTCAACTAGATCGGAATTCGCATTCCGGCTGTGGTGTCTGTGAGGCTGCTATGCTACCCACAACGCCAGCAATCTCACAATTTATATGACAAAATAATCGTTCTGCAATGCACAACCACACCTCGATCAACTAGTATTCAGCTCGCCTGATCACTTCGACAGGAAGCTGACCCGAACCACTTTAGTCAATTAATTCGGTAACTCCGTGACCAAAACCTTCTCAAGTAGTTTGGTTCTGGGGACCTCAGTGAAATACCGCAGCATTAATAGTTTCCATTTATTATGTATAACCCATCAACTGATTTGCATTCAAAAGTAACACGTTGGGTGACAAATATATTCGTGTAAGCAGTGTCAGATTTTTGTCAAGAATGCTGCAAAGACTGACAGGCAGGGTTTGATTTGTCGAGACAATGTCATGTTATGCTCTGAGGCAGTACACTTCTCCAGTGGTTATTTAACTCTGGGGAACATACTGGGGATATTAATGTCCTAAACACGACGATGTCTGTTTCACATTCGACTGGTTGCTCATTGACAAACAGAACGTTTCTCAAGAGCTATCGTTAAGTCAGGTATGCTGAAGTTCATTAAATAGGGTGACTGACTAACATATAGCCACAATCAACGCCGAGAAGGCAGCTTTTTGTTCACCTTCCTTCCACAGGATTGTCGCCGACGTAGGTCAAAAGTTTATATCTGCGGTTGATCGCATTTACCCTGCAACCGAATGGCGTTTCCTAATTTCCTCACTCAGGATAAGACCTCACTACCCTAATCGTTCTTTCTCTGAAAACTCTGCCTGTCGTGTCACCTACCAGTCCGCCTGTAGCTGCGGTGACACACTCTGGCAAAACGAACTAGAACTTACGAATGAGGAAGGCGGAGCACATTCCCAAGTGATTACTGCAGACAACAACTCAGTGTGAGTCAGCATGCAAACATGCAAACAGTAATCTGGCGACTTCGACAACGAGACACTTAATCTCAACAGGTCATGTGAGTGACCGTGCTTCTTCGTTCATGACCCTGCTATGCAATCACAGTCCCGAGATTTTGGCGTTCACCTGGGCTTCGTTAATCAAGCATCATGCAGCTGCCCTCTCTCGGCAAAACGTGGTCGGGCAATCAGTTTCTTATACTTGTCAGCTTGCTGGAACGCTCCTGAGTATTGTGTTACCTCATGACGACAGTATACTGTTTTGGAGGGCACCTGTAGTAGAGACAAACACACTCTCAGCACTTTAACAAACAAAATGCCCGGACAGATTGTTTGAGCTGAGAATTCTTTGCGCGCCAATGACATTGCTGATGGCACAGCCTTAGTGGCTGTAACCTTCCATCAACCACATACCCTCCATAAGTTTTGCTTCTGCCTACTCAATATATTCACCTCAGGTGGACTGCGTTGCCAGTGTGACGTAAAATTGGTCACTTGGCCTATTACCAGCCCTTAGTTGGCACGCAAGTGTGTCCGGAATCACTCACGACTTCGTAAACTTTGGTTCATTTTCTTACGCCGTTTCACCGTAAATATGCAACAGACAACTCCAGTCCTTCAATACTCTGTGTGAAAGAAATCACTCTAGCAGGTAGCTGCGCTCGATCATTCTCACACTCCAACCTGATAATTATTTTACCCGCTTTATTGTCGAATAATGCGAGACAGAATCAACCGAATGCAACGTAAGCGTGTAAAAAATAACCCTTCACGTGGAACATGCAATTTTATTATGACATACTTATGCAATAGAAGAGATGTGAAAGGCGGATTTCTATTCGTAAAGTGTCACTTCTAATTTAAAAACGTCTTTGGTGCATTCGGGCTGACCCCGAATTAGCTCCGACTTGATGCAGTTAAGCCGTGAGCCACAAAACCACAATCAGGAATGATTTGTTCAGTGGCATGAACCTTTGTTACAGTCTCATTTCGTTTGCTAGCCATATCATGATGCGTACATGCGAACAACAAAATCGACAAAATCAACTTCTAATTTCAATTCAATGCTCAGTTAAGCTCGAGAATTTGGGATGTTATCCTTTGAGATAGATGAAAGTTGTATGCTCCGTTTAGTAGGTAATCTATACAACCATCACAAGTTTGCTTCGACAAATTCAGATAACTTTTCAGGTCCACCTACATAAGCATCGTCTCTGCTATTCACATCCTCGCTGACATTGGGAACTCACGGATTCTGAAATTCATTCAGCTTTCACCCAATTTTATAAACATTCCGAGAATCGTAGAGGATAGTTTATGGTTTCCCAAAAACATAGTTTGTATTCTTCACTGGAATCCTGCTCATTACTCAATCAGAATCGATGTGTCAGATCCTAATCAGCAAAGGTTTCCCAACAACCATACCGACAACAGAGGATTAGTCGATTAATTTTGGTCCAGCGTATTCCCACCCACGGTTGGGCGCATCGATTTCTCTACAATAAGATTGAAATGATTGTGTGCGTATTTAACTTTGAGTGGTTTATTTCCCTCGATATATGCCGTGCTAGTTGTTACACTATTCACCCTCAGTATCTGTCTACAAGCAGAATAAATATATGAACTGCATGAAAACTTTTGATGAGAACTCTTTTTAATTCAGGTCAGGTCGCTTCCTGTAAACACTCAGTAGCGTGCAAGAGGCTCACTGACTCAATCCATGTCTTCACCTCTCATCTCTCTGTTCATTCAAGCTGCATCTTTAAATTAAATTTCCGCATTCCAAAGCAACCCTTTGTTTAAAAACTAATAATGTACAGGATTGGTGTTATGAAACCCATTGCCCTGTAAAGTTAAACGTAATGCTTTATTCGACGACCATGGATTGGGATATCTCCAACAATAGTCAGATTATGAGGGTGCTGTCAAGTTGGTCTCGTCTAACACCTCCATAATCAGAATTTCTCACAACACCCTCCCCAAATGACATTTCCATACAATGTCTGTTTTGGCGACCGCATCCACCAGTTGTGTTCATGCTAAGATATAATCCTAGCCAGGCTGACTACCTGAAAAAGACTGACTATTATGGTTGGCTATGACGTGACTGTCGGAGCTCAGTTCGCCTGGTCTCAGCACGCATTTTAGTAAACAATAAGTTGTGACCAACGTACCTGCACAACGTTTTCCTAAAACCTTGTTTGTCATAACTAGTTGCCTCATATGCAGCCAGACCAGACAAGCCGTTCCCTCTGCAGCATTTAAAAAGCTTTACATAAGCAATATGTACGTTACAGAATCCTCAGAGAAGCTTGTCAATAGTGTAAAGTACACTGGAAACACGGCCAAGTAAACCATTCCGGGCGGTGACTGAATGCGAAGAAGTGTTCGTTCAGACTACCTGTAATGAATGGCTATTATTTTAGCAGTAACGGTTAAATGTAGAATTTAATCATCGGGAAAGAGGAAATGCTGTTTGCCATCGGAGGTGGTCTGTGGTCTGGGAACGGGATAATTTACAAGGTTACAAAACCACTCAAATTTATCCACAGTTATTTTCATTTAATCTTTAAACACACCGGTTTCTTCGCGAACATTATCGAGCTTGGAGGAATATGTTCGTATATATGGAATATATTAAAGACATATTATATCTTTTAGGAAAGCGTTCTCACATTAACCTTGTAACAGAAGTCAATTGGCTCATTTCTTCGACACCGGGGAGTAGTTCACGTAATTCCTTCATCAAAACGTTCCAATTTTTGACTCTCTCCCGGTGTAGTCACTCAAAACTATTTAATCAATAAACTTCAAGAAAATGGCTAGCCCGAAGAGGCTGTGTTAGAAAAAATCGTGAACAGTGAGTATTTTACAGAGTTAGTTACAGCAAACTTTCAAACACTATATGCTCAGTCTTAGCCAGCAAATATATTTTATTGTTAATTTGGAAGCCAAAGTAAATATATTAAGCAGAAATTGCAGTTCATTCGTGGCATTCGATCAAAAAAAAAGTACGCTTGTGGTACTAAAATCAGCATCTATTTTCGGGATACAGCTGACAGATTCCATCACCACTAAATGTTTGAGGCTCACTTAGCAAACCGAAAAGTTCCTGGACTCAGTTATTTCAAACTGAACACCATTCACACTTGATAGGCACTAATTATACGTTCCATTATTGACGAAACTTGAATACAATACCTTCCTTAGAATCGGGTCAACCATAAGATATATGTGAATAAAGAGACTAGAGTCAGATGTGGATAACATTCAGTTTAAAGTAATCCAAGTCTCCATATTTCCAGTAAGGATTAAGACCATAATCAACTGGTTTATAGTAAATAGCCCAGATCACGGAAAAATCTAATGCACTAAGCAGACCGATACGTAGAAAGTTGAACACTGTACACAAACAAATGTGAATAGGCGGTATAATATGAGCAATCAGTCATAACGGTTGAAAGTCGTAGACGATGTTGTTAACTGTATACTCTTTCTAAGAGTAGCCAGTTGAGCTCGTGATCCAGAAAACGATAAGCAGTTTTGACCAGTTTTAATATGAGCGAAGCAAAAGAGTAAGGATCGGCTTTGGAATGAGCTGAATGAAGAGATTACCTGAGACGCAAGACCGCTATATCTTAGTTGTGAATGAGGAAACATCGGCTGAAACGCAGTCGGCTGAATGGTCATAAATTAAATCCTCGTAACAGAAATACAGAATATGAACAAGTTCCCTAAACAGCATCTTTCGGGGAAGCTTCCCATCTGCCGCTTCTTGTAAGCAATGAAATCTTCGATCGTATCATTCTAATGTGGGCTGCCAGTTGTATTACTTCCGAACCATGTGAGACGTTGAGGAAATGGTGCCAGGGTAACTTGGTCATTTGCAAAGTATAATTCTTCGCATTGCTTCAGCACCAATTATGACGAGCGGTAAAAAGAACCTAACACGTCCGATTGTTAAACATCACAGTCCCACCAGTCACAGATAGCAATACAACCGCGAAATATCATCACTCACTGTTCCAGATACAACATATGTTCACATTCAGCGAGTGGGGTGCAGGAGTCACTCGAGCCAAAGGAATTGCAAGGCGAGAACAGGGAGTAAGTTTGTCCTCTATCCAGAACAGTGAGTGGTGGAATGTTTCGTGCACTGACATGCATGTTTGCTGTGACTTCGATTCTGATAACTAAACAACTTGGCTCTTTTCTGCTATCGTCTACAATTTTGTCGACCCGATGATGGGTCATCGAAACATGCTCGTCATGTTTTGTGTTGCCTAACCAAATGAGAGTTTTTGTGACAATGGAACAATCAATGGCCAATGTGTATTCTTATTATGAGGGAGGACTAGCTGAATAGTCTGCAAATTACAACACACCCACCATCCACACATAGTCAGCCAACGATGTTAAGCTTTACCGGTAGTTAACGGACTGATAACGAGAATGGCCTGACCTGCATACTGTTATCCTCATCAGCTGTAAAGTGACCATGTCTGAATCAGAACCTCCAGTTGAACTCTGAGACAACTAGTGAGAAACACACAAACTAGCCACAAGACGATTGCCACAAATGTTCAGCGTCAGTGAGGTAAACAATCCATTCGAAGCCGTCTGAACGAAAAGAGCAAAAAGCCAGAAATCCTGCATTCCGCCATCAGCTCCGTTGAACAGATCTTCGTAATCGAAATGTTTTCCGAAGTTATTTTCAATAGTTCGACGATTATCTGAAGCAATGTTCTCGATTTGCTCTACTCCACTTTCCTATTTTCTAGTTAACCGCGGCTGTTCAGAATCACAAATCAGCATAATACGGTTGCACCGAACCGAACGAAATGGGCTGAATATACGTTGAGTCGTATGTGCACGTCTGATTGAATCTACAAAGAAAAACAAGGGTGTACTCGAAGTAGGTGTATTCGTCCTTATCCTGGTAATCCAGCATCGATAACCACGTTAGTTTCCCTTCTAATGAAATGTTCACATAGTTTTCTGGATATGTGCGCGAACAAATTGGAATAGATGTTTGTTTCAGGTCCTTCGACTATTCAACCAAATGCATGTGTGAGCTCTATCATACTCCTAAGAATGGGTGACATATTATGTAACAGTATATTTCGGCCTGCATCCCGCTGGTCGCTAATGCGTAGCCTTTTGCTTGCGTGTAAATTGGGAAAGAGTTCTACGTGTGTTCAACTTTTGTCCAGAATTATTGTTATCACTGATGTAGTAAGACGAACCTCGTCTCACTGTTTCCCCGAACAGATATCATTTTGCCGACATCGATATGCCCGTGGTCAAAGGATAGGCTGTCTAGGAATTTAAGTGATACACATTATGCTCCGTATCCAGAATATATTTGTATCTATCCTTTACTAAAGATTTAATAGAAAAGAGTTGACCAACATATCGTGCGCACGACCCTCGGAAAATCTATCTGATCAAAATTTTCACCCTGAATTCTGAGGGATGATGTGGATACATATGGTATGGTCACTTGGAGATCAACCAAGGAGTCGGTTACGTCAAAAACAAAATTTCGACATATTCGCTCATAAGGAAATCTCATTTGCGTTGGTTGCCATCCTGATTATTTCGTCGTGACAGATTGATCAGGGACAAAAAATACGGTCACTTTAAAAAGGTGTGAATTGATGCCATACGCAACAAAACATTCAAAACTGGATTGCGGTTTCCTTCATGACTTCGGTTTTTGTTCTTGAAGTCCGCATCTCCTAATGGTGCAAACAAATATTATATATTATATTATATATATATTATATATTGTTGTGATTGATATGTGGTCAGCTGAAAATAATTAGGCCGCATAACATGAAGTAGAAATACTGATACCAACATGCTGGGAGTAGAAGCGAAGTGATTGGCAGCAAGCCATCTATCCGCTGTCATACAACGATGTGGCTCTACTTTGTCGGACTGTTCAATTCTGGTCGCAATCCAACCAACAATTGTTCGAATTGAGAATCATTTAGCTAGAGAAAAACCGTCATATTCGTTTTCTCGTCTGAGTTCAGGACAACGTGAAGAGTGAAAATCTGGGGAGGAATATTGCAACGTTGGAGGTGTTTCTTCTCTGGTTATTTTTATAAGGAACTTCCAATAATTGGTCAATACAGGTTTGCCTGTTTGATGTAATCTCTGAGAGGTTCATTGGTTCACTTTGGAACCGGTTCATTTGAGTCGACAATTGCGTCTCTTCACATATCGATACCTTCGGTTCGAGTTCGAGTTTTCAGACATCACACTTGAAACGCATCGCGCACGTGCCACACCAACCGTTCGGTGAACACTTACTTCGCGAATTTCACAGGTGATCCCGACATCAATCTGACTTTTTATCAGCAGTTCATCTGCCTACAAAGCAGACTACAGCTACCCAGAAGGATAAATTTAGCTAATATTTGCACAGCATAACTATATCTCTTGAGCTCGGTGAAGATTCCGGCCGAGCTTAGTCCGAAGCTACTGTCGTACCACTTCATCCTTAAAGAGAGTGGTCTCACATTATGCTCCCAGAAATTGTTTCCTGTAAATTTGTGCGGTGCTCTTTCTTAAGCAGATCTGCATAACGCAAAGGCGTCTCGTTGCTTGCGGAATACTTTCAGTGCAGAAGTGTTTCCTTTTAATTGGATTTCCTTTCGTGGAATCTGGCATATACGCTATCGTTTACTGAGTAGTGTGAATTTACAATCATTTTCCATGTGGTTTTTGTCGCTATATGTGTGTACAACCGATGGATGGTTGACCTCCGGTTTGACGGAACATTCGTCCAAGTTGGTGCAGAATTCCGTTCTACCATAGAACCACAATATTGCGAGAACACATGAACACTCAGTCTGTGCAGTCCCTGAATGCACCTCGATTAATGGTCACGTTATGCATCCAGCACGTACACTCTAAATGTTGTTACGTGATTGCAATCCAAGTTTCTTGCGGTTTGCTAAAGCGGTCTCAACCAACCGACCCGGCCACTTCTTTCGCGGCCGCTGTGTTCAGGCAAAACTTTGCACAATTTTTTGCCTCGATAATGTAGCTTTATAAGACCTACATTTCAGGACTTCTAGTCGTATAATGACGGAAATTACCGGTGTGGATACTTTGTTGACCTCTTGTACGATAACCTGATTGTTCGATTTTCGACAAGGTTATGCGATTTACCCACTGCCTAGAATATACTCACAGTTTTTGTCATGTGCTCACAAAGGCTAGTCCATTTTGAGCAGTACACAAAATTGCAATAAAAACGAGTGAATTTTTGTACACAAATTCAAAGAAAGCAAGTGTTTTCATTAGCCATATGCAAAACGAGATTTTGGTTGGAATGAGTCGAACAACGTTTACTACTGATTACAATTTTCCAATTCCCACTGACATCCTAATCGACTGTTTTCATAAGGAAACATTAGTCTGATTTCACTCATGTGGGTCAGGCACGTGTTTGCCACAGTACGGATTGAAATCCCGTATCGAATTCAGCGCGACCATGTTTGCTACAGCGACAGTGGTCTCACATTGAACATGATCAAATTTTCATATGCACACGGTTAGGCACATTCGTTTGTAATAACGCCCATATTGTCCGACCGTCTTGAGAGAAGATGGAGTAACTTTCTCGTGACTGCAATCCACGACTCCATTGCTAGAACATCTTAAACTCGAACAGAACTCTTCATCTTATGGCCGTTGTTTGAACGAACACAACTGACAAGAACGAATCTTCGGTGTAAGTTTTTTTCAAAAGAACCGGTCGAAGTCCATGTGGATGCGAAAGCCTCGATCAATTATGGGTGATTTTTAGCCCATATCATACATAATAGGCATATATAGATATATTGTATGAAGTCAAACATCTTGGAAAATTCACAAAGATTTTGGGGACATTTCAAGCTTCACTGGGCACATGCTTGGCAGTACCTCGTTATAACAACTAGCCTGTAGCACGGTATTCATTTGATATAGATTGAACATCAATCACGAGTTTCCGCGGTTCTCGCCGCAAGATAGACCGGTAAACTGGTCTACTCTCAGAGACTTAGAACTGGAACTCTGACCGAGGTTCTTATGGGGCGACCGCTTCAAACACTATGCCGTCAATTTCACCTTGGGCCCCATTAAATCATCTTAGATCGCGCGGACACGAATTGTAGTGCTTGTTTCGAATCGGAATTTGTTTAATTACCACATGTTTTTTTGCCGGGTCGAGAATTGATGATCTCCATATGTGTCTCTACGCAGAAACCGAAGATTTGGCGCAGTCGTCACACACACAAGCGTGTTGTATTTGTTTGCACCATTAGGAGATGCGGACTTCAAGAACAAAAACCGAAGTCATGAAGGAAACCGCAATCCAGTTTTGAATGTTTTGTTGCGTATGGCATCAATTCACACCTTTTTAAAGTGACCGTATTTTTTGTCCCTGATCAATCTGTCACGACGAAATAATCAGGATGGCAACCAACGCAAATGACTAGTAGCTATCAACAACAAATTTCGAGTTTAATTTCGCTTCCCCCGTTCACAGATCACGAGTTGCTTATGTCTTCCCCCCTCAAGTCTTGTGGTGATGCTGACGCTCACGAACAAGCCGGCTGTAGTTACGAGCGATGTTGTCCGAGGCGGACTTTATCATCATCTAGATCACACTCATCAGTCATTATATGATCGCCGGTCACCATACCACCGTGTGTTACACAGAGAAGAGGCCTTTAACATCACATAGTTAAGGTAATTGGGCGAACTCACAGTGTTCGGTATACTGTTAAACGCTGCGTGGCACCAGACATTCAACACACAAATAACACGATATTTTTGGGGTTGTCACATACCCCCCAAAAAACTGTCCACTAACCGAAATGAGCATTTACCGTTTCTTTTGTAAAGCCGAAATCCTTTGATGTGACATCTTTTTTTTACCTCTGGCGCAGACTCACATACTGGACGCCAGTTAACTTCGTTTTTTACCCGATTGCCTGACGAGCGATAAAAAAGCAAGAGCTGCATTTTGTACTGTGAATTCGGCTTTTCGGCACTTTGATTTCGGTGCTAGGAATTACGGGCTCAGAAAATAAACGCTGCTTTCGGGAGACCAGAGTTTTTCCTTCGCAGTCAGATATGCGGGAATCAGCGATTCAGGTAAAACAGCGCGTAACATATCACTGCGTCGAAGGAATCGTTCCAGATCCATTGCATTAAATCGGCCGACCCGCGATATAACAGATGTATGTCAAATGCTCAACCATATAATAAGTTTTTCAGCAAACGAAGGAAATCATCATTTAAAATCAAACTGGCCGCAAGATTTTGCTGTAATAAATAATAAAACCACACATCACACATCAAACACGTAATGAGATGAACGTGTCTATCGATGCACGTGTGGCTGGTAACCGAGAAGGCGATGGGGAGTGAGTGTTTGGCCGAATGCGATGCGATGCAGGGGGAGCGCGAGACACGCCCGGATTGGTTCGATGACAACAACGTGGCCATCTCCAACTTGGTACGAGAGAAGAATGCCGCGTTCGCCACATGCACAATGGACCCGGGCAATGGAGCGAAGAAGGCTGCGTTCCGGACTATCCGCCGTCAACTGGCTGAGCGTGTTCGCGGAATTAAGGACAACTGGTGGAGGAAACAGGGCAAGCGCATGCAGGACTTCGCAGATCGTCGGCAACACAAGGAGTTTTACGATCCGCTTGAGGCGATCTTAGGTTCGTCTATCCAGTCTACTAAAGCACTGGTAGACGTGGACATCGGCTGTTCCTGCAGCCAGCCGGAAGACATCATGGGAATATGGCGCAAACACTTCGGCAGCCTGTTAAACCGCCCTACTACAATTGATTGGGCGACTGTTAACAGTCTGCCGCAACAGGGCGTCAAATCTTCGCTTGCTCTCGCTCCCGACTTGCTGGAGTTGCAGAGGGCGATTGGTCAACTGCGCAACGGGAAGGCTGCAGGCGAGGATGGGCTGCCAGGTGAGATCCTGAAGAATGGCGGTCCGGCGTTGGAACGCGCTCTGCTCCAGCTGGTTCACTCCATCTGGGAGCACGAGGTGATGCCGCAAGACTTCAAGGATGCCCTCATCGTACCCTTGTTCAAAGGGAAGGGTAGCAAGCAATGCACCGACAGCTACCGAGTGTGCGTGCGTGTGTGTGTGTGCGCGCGCGCCTGTGGATCCGCAGCTGCACATTTACGAAATCCGTCAAAATCCGGTTCATTAGTTATAGAAGTGCTAGATTCACCGTGACGTTTCGTTCTATTTACGCATCAACTGCCGGTCTTCGCTTTGACCAGATACTCGACTAATACACGTCTGTTTCTGACGTGATATAAGAATGGAGTTGTTTGCCAGCTTCCACTTTATTTGCTAGAGACCCAAGTGAACGAACTGACCAAATTTTTGGAAACCAATTTCTTCAATTGCCATCTACGTGTTCAGTTGGGTTGGACATGTTCCTGACCATTTGTTCACTTCAAGATAACCATTTCTTAACTATTTGTGCAGCAATCATTCTTCAAGGCGATGAGCATCTATCAAAGATGGCACCGACTCCCGCTCACATGACACCACCTTCTCGATCAGGATCAAAGCACATCTGAGCTGTTCACGACCGACCGCACTCAATGAGTCGTTCAGTCAACATTAGTCTCACCACTCACCAGGAAACCCTCCGCACCTTCTTAATTTAAATCTGCTTCCTGTTTGCCAATATCGTCCTGAGTTCTTGGTTTACTATTGAACAGTTGATGTCTGCTGCACATCCGCATTTCACTTGTGTGAAAATATTGGGCTAATCACAGATTACTAGAGAGTAATAAGGGATTTTGGTTTTACGTAGATTACACATCACCCTCAATTCAGCGCAGCCGTCGTATTCAGATAGAATTTCCAACCGGCCTATTTCGAAAAGAAGCACTAGACACGAGTTCAGCTCTTGTTAGACTCAACTAGGTCTTCTTTCCAAATAGAAATCACAGAAAACACTAACTTTTTGGGCGACATTTTCATTAATGATGATTTGTAGTAGAATTTCTTGAGCTGAAGTGGCCACCGAAGTGTTCGTATCAACCACGGAACTAGTGTGACAGAAAACTTTAGTTTGGCGGGTAGAAAATACGTCAATCAACCTGTTTTTCGGTTTTTTTAAGCCAAATGACGGTTTGAATAGAATCCTTTGAATGCCGTATCCCGAAGGAAGTTTAGGGCCACCAAACTCAATGGCGGGCATTGCATCAAGTAGAATGAACACACGATTGACTGGCGCGTGTCAGTGTGGCCGTCGTCTCACCTACTGACGTGACCCATCATGTGACAAACCGTCTTGCTTATGTGGCGCTCACTGTCCCGACTGCACATGGGCGTCCACCGGCCCGAATGCTCTCTTCCACATCCGGACGCACGCACGCGGCGAGTGCATGACGCGAAGTTGCTGTTGCGTACGTGCGCGGTCTACCGGGTTCGCTGACGGGGCGATCGGTCTGTGGAGTTGGCCTCCACTTCTGTGTGTTGTGCTACGCCCCCGTTTGAGCGCATGGTGAGTGAGGTCCGGTTGTTTTGATTTGTTTGGGCAGTTTTTGATGAGCCTGTATATCCGATCAGTAGTTGAGGTTTCATGCGATTGGTCTTTCTGATGTGTGATGTGATTTTGGTGTGTTGGTTGTTGAATGTGTTTGTGTTTTTGTTTGTAGGTGACGCGGTGTTCGTTGTGTGGATTCGTCTGTCTGTCGATGCACGTGTGGCTGGTAACCTAGAAGGCGATGGTGAGTAAGTGTTTTGCCGAATGCGATGCGATGCAGGTGGCTTGTGTTG